>CM002487.1:14435736-14484077 GCA_000325765.3 Leersia perrieri
CCGAACTCGCCACCGCGCGACCGCCTCTCTCGGCCGTCGCGTAGTGCCGCCCGCGGCTATAAAAGCCAGCGAGCCCTCGGCCTCACGCCTGCTCCAAACCCCTCTCTTCCACCCTCCTAGCCCGCCGCCGTGTTTTCCCCCTCCTTCTCCATCTTCGGCGCCTCGCCGTCACTTCCTCTTTTCCCCACCCCGAGCCCAAGTGAGTCCCTATCTCTCTCTCTCCCCCTCTGCCGCTCCCAACCGAGCCGCTCCGCCGCTCCTATGGTCACCGCCGACGACCAATTCCGCCGCCGGCATCCCACCTCCGCCGCCGCTCGTCGCCGGCCACCTCCAGTGACTCCCTCCCCGATCCGAGCCATTCAACCGGTTCGCCGCCCCTCCTCTTCCTGGCGATCCTGAACAACGCCTTCGTCTTGCCACCGTTCGCCAGCGCGCCCCCGGTCACCGACGGTCGTCGATCCGATTTGGGGTCAACCCCAACCGGTCGTCGCCAACGTGGCCGCCACGTGGCGCCACGTCGGCCGCTGGGCCCCGCGCCGCGCCCGCGCATCACTTCCTGGCCAGGCCGCAAACGGGCCGGCCCATGAGCCAGTAAGGCCTCGGCCTCTTCTTTTCTTTCCAAAACAGTGATAACTAAGTCTAATATATATCCCTCCATTCCAGCCCACGAACCCTCTGTTCTAGAAATAAATTAAGTCTGCTTTTGGTCCCTTGTCTATGCCCTTGGCCCAAATCTCCTTAAACCAAAGAAATAAGTCTAGATTACCTCCCTCAGCTACTTTTCTTTTGGACCCACCTGTTAGCCTCAGAATCATTTCCAAATAATTCCATAATTCATTTTTGAGGCTTTATTCAAATCCAAATAAATTCCAAACTTCGGAAATTCATATCTTCGTAGGTCGGATTAAGCCCATTCAAGTCTCTAAATTCTTCTAAATTCGAGACCTATCTAATGGCACTATTAGTTACTAAATATTAGTGCTTTCTTTGTAGGACTTCGATTGGCTTTCTTTGTTCACGCGTAGTCGCCGACGTTGGTTCTTCCGGCAAAGGTTTACGAAGACCAACTCATCCAAGAACGTCGACGATGAAGCCCTGAGGCAAGTCACCTCTTTGATCATATTGATCCTAGTTTATAAAATGTTTGCAAAGTTGCATTGCTAAGTGTGCACAAATTAAACTTGACTCGGCCTCGGTTTGTGAGACGAACCGATGGACCTACCCAGTAGATGCATATACCTATAGGTTGCCGATACCCTAATCCTTGTCGCTCCACCACATATGGTACCGCGACATCCATACTCTCTGAGTAGGGTTGTCGACGGTCCTACTATACACACTTGATTATCAGATTGGGAAAAATGGTTTGCGAAATGTTGTGAAAACCCGACACGAGGTGTCGGTGTGTTTGCGAACTAAAAAGTGGTTTTTGAGAAAAAGTGTGAGTCCCGAGTCATCCTCACCTGTGTGGAGGGATCTTTCCCGTGGCTCCCTAAGGACCGATTCCCCTGAGGACTTCAGTACCACATCCCTAAGTGCGACCACATGGGTGGAATGGGACACCCTTGGCTGAGTAATTAGTGGACTTAGGATGAGTACGGAGTTGCTGGACGTGGAGTGACCATAGGTGTCTGGGACACTATGGGCTCCTGAGCAAGGAATTCTGGGACTTGTCTGTGCTTGGTCTGGGACCTGTTCAATAGACGACCGGCTATCCTAAGAAAGCTTTGGAAAGGCTTTGTCGTGAACCTCCCCGCTTGGCCTGTGTGGGAGTAAGCTCACGTCGTGTGGGTAAAGCGTACCCCCTCTGCAGAGGTTTGACTAAACTGTTCGAACAACCGTGCCCACGGTCATGGGCGTATGTGGGGATGATTTCTCTTGCGTAGTTTTGTTTTACAAATGGTTGCGAAATGTGAGAAAAGATTTTGGGAAGTAGAGCCTGTGTGGCAGATAGGTGGACCGTGTGGTCTATGAAGGGACTGTGTGACCCCGAGACATGTGTTGTGTGGTATGAAGGGACTGTGTGACCCCGAGACATGTGGTGTGGTCTATGAAGGGACTGTGTGACCTTGAGACATGTGTTGTGTGGTCTATGAAGGGACTGTGTGACCCCGAGACGTGTGTTGTGTGGTCAATGAAGGGATTGTGTGACCCCGAGACGCCAGCAAGCATCCCATTGGCATGGAGACCAATGTGGGAGTGCGATTGGGGACTATGTGTCCCGAGGTGTGGATCTGTGTGGTCCAGAGTGTCTATCGGCACTCGAATGGTTGGGCAAGTGCGGAGATACTACCTGGGGACAGTATGCTCCAAACTGGAAAGTATAGATGAAAGCTGAGGATTAAAACAACTAAAATTTTGTTGATGCCACCCACACTTAGATGATTGGACAAAGCTTTTAGAAATAAACCAGCCTTTCTGTCCAGCTAGCATAAGATCACTTTTCCGTGGCTTGCTGAGTACCTCGTGTACTCACCCTTTCTTTTTTTTTTCTTTCCTCCTTAGAAGAAGTGAAGTGAAGCTTAGGTTTCTTTCCTAATCCCAAGCCGTTGCTTGTGGATCGGGTCTAGCTGCGCTCAGGTCTCGCTGCTACTACTCTGATTGTCGGTTACACTCCAGGAGTTGCTCCAAGAAGTGTAATCTAAAAGGTATAATTTATTATTTATTTTAGTTGCAATGATGCATCGTCTCGTGACCACAACTACTAGCTGATGTATCCTGGGACTGGTATTGACAGTGTGATTCCGTGAGAGTCGGTTTACGCCGATCTTCCTCGGCGCACCCCTCTCTTGGTGTCGCTATTAGGCGGTGCCGAGAAGGGGTGTGACATGAGAACATCGCAATATACCTATATGTGAGGAATTCAAAGACGTTCAATGCATAATACTCTCTTATTCCCCAAATATATAATGTTGATTAGCTCAAACGTCATAAAAACCAAATGAAGGGGTAAATCATATCAACTTACCAGCTGAAAACAATCATTTATCTCTACTACTATAAAAAGCACCAATGGTGATGGGTGGTGGCAGTGAATCTGCCACATCCACCTACCCTCACTTAATTTACAAATTAGGCCTCATTTGGAACGGAGGGAAAACAAAGGAAAATCAAAGGTTTAAGTTCCTATGGATTAGAATCCTGTTGTCTTGTTTGGATGCATGAATTTGGCCATAGGAAATACAAAGGAAGTTTTTCCTTCAACAGTGATTCATAGGAAATGTATATGGATGAAACCCATCCATTCAAACCTCATTTTTCCAATCCTTCACGAAGATTGAGGCAATCAACTACCAAACCACCGTACTGTGTAGAGAACATGCACTGCAATTTGCTAGCAAATGTTGTTTGTCAGTAATTAATATGACAAATTTTTGTTAAGGTGGAATAATTTTTCTAAGCTTCCTACGTTTTTCCTTTACCCCATCCAAACATCATTTTACGTGGAATTCCTCTGTTTTTCAATTATCTGTTTTACACGTGCATTCCTATCCTATTCCCGTATTTTTGTCTATTCCTATATTTTGCAATCCTCCGTTCCAAAGGAGCCCTACCTCTCAAATTCTTTGATATTAAAAATCAATCAAATATAGATATATATCCACGTAAAAAACAAATTAAGGTGAGTATTTCCTATATAATTGATAACACATTTCATATAAAAATATTTTAATTTGTTTTAGCAAATATTAATATATATTTACCCATAGCAAAGCACGGGCATTTACCTAGTCATTGGAAAATATATTGTTGCATACGCGTGTGGCATATATATCCGACGAATATGCTGTAACCTTTGTTGCAAAAGACAAACACCTACTCCGGCTTTTTTCCTAAGTTGTAATGCACGTAAGCTTTGCAAGTCCTAAGCATTTTATTTATCTACTTACATAGCAAAACACGTCACATATCCAGCTTCATGTCACAAACAATTTTGTCTCAAGAAGGTTTCCGCCTTCAGACTACGGAAACGTGTTTTCGAATTTATAGTAACCTGAAACTACGGGCCCACTGTCATAGACGGAGCCCATCAGAAATTTCTAGACCGCGCGCAACCCCGCGCAACCGCCAGCCATCCGAAAACCACGGGCCCCACCTGCCATCCACCCAAGGCGAGCCAACTCCCCGCTCCAATTCCCGCACCCCGCCACATCCTCACAAAAGAAACACACCTCCCGCCCACCACAACGCCACGTCACCGATCCGCGCACCCCCACTCCCCCAACTCCCAACCGTCCAAACCCCATCCAACGGCCCACAACCCACATCACGCGGATCGTGCCCTTCCATTTCCCCAAAACCCACGCCTCTATAAATCCCCGTCCCCCACACGCCATCTCATCACCACCAAAGCAACCACCAACCCCTTTCACACCATCTCGTCAGTTTCTTCTTCCTCGGGAGCGGCGGCGGCGGCGATGTCGGGAAGAGGCAAGGGAGGCAAGGGGCTCGGGAAGGGAGGAGCGAAGAGGCACAGGAAGGTGCTGCGCGACAACATCCAGGGGATCACGAAGCCGGCGATCCGGAGGCTGGCGAGGAGGGGAGGCGTGAAGCGCATCTCCGGGCTGATCTACGAGGAGACCCGCGGCGTGCTCAAGATCTTCNGCGCATCTCCGGGCTGATCTACGAGGAGACCCGCGGCGTGCTCAAGATCTTCCTCGAGAACGTCATCCGCGACGCCGTCACCTACACGGAGCACGCCCGCCGCAAGACCGTCACCGCCATGGACGTCGTCTACGCGCTCAAGCGCCAGGGTCGCACCCTCTACGGATTCGGCGGTTAAGCCATGCCATGGCGGCGCCGGATTTGGGTTGATAGGGATTGGTTCGAGTAGTGTCCTTGTTCTTCAGTTCGTATTGGTAGCTAGCTTCTGTTAATCTTGTAGTAGCTGTTGTTTTTTAATCTCGTTTCGTTTCTGTTCCTTTGGGATGTACTATGAAATACTGGTTCGCTCGAATGGAATAGGAAATCTGCAGTGAATTTGCCATTTATATTCTATTGCAATCTCTTTGTGAGCTGTATGAGTATGGGCACGATTTGCAAATCTGTATTATTCCAGTGACTTGCATTACCAATTGCTTTACAGTTTACATATCGTGAGCGATTTCGAAATTGCAATCGCTTGAATTGTGTTTGATTTTCTCCCTTTTGGATTGCACACGGTCTTATTTTAACCGAATCTGAATTTAACAGCTCGAGCGCCGCTGAACTCTTGATTTCCCGCTGAATTTGCGATTTGTATTTTGAAAATACACAGTTATTTCGAAATCCCCTCAAGTTTTGTTTCCAAATATTGGTGACGCGCGGTCCAAATTCAGTGCGCGGGATTGGAATTTGGAACCGTCCGAGCTCCAAATTTACCATTTCCCGCTTGGGTTTGGGGTTTTAAATTTTGAAGTGCCAAAAACTCGATTCGATTCGTCTATTTGAGGGATGGTTTTAAATTTAATTGCGGTAACGCAAAACCCCACAAGGGGAATGAGAAGAGAAGGTCAGTCAGTCAGTTTCCAACCCACCGACTCGCCGCAGATGAAGGGGAACTGGGGAAGGAAGCAATTCGGAGGTACGGATCTCTCGCCATGGGAGTCCTCGGGAAGGCAGCGCGTCGGTGAGACGGCGACGATCCTTCTCCGCATCGGGCCGGTGCTGGGAGCGCAGCTGAACGCACTGGTACGCCTCCGAAAACCTATCGCCATTCAGCCATTTCGTCGAGCACCTGGTAGGCATGGTTGTACAGCGTCTCATGATTCGTGGTTTCCTCAGGTATTCGCTTCTGGGATGAAACTATGGTTTGGAGGCGTGTGATCATGCGGCGGCGCCTGGAGTAACTGGGCATGGCCGTGACGAGCTGCAAACCCTTGGGCAGCGGCTGCTGGAGTCCTCAACCTGGGGCTGGAATTCGTTTCGCTGGTCCCTGCGGTATTGATCTGTTTTCCCTTTGTGACTTTCGCACGTTGGATTTGGGTCTTTGTTCGAAAGCTTGCTATGATTAGCCTTTAATGTCCCGCTTGGAATTGATATATGCACTACTGATTGCACTCTAATTCCTGAGAGTTCATACTGATTATGAGGAAACAATTGCAACTTAAGTTAGTTGGGAGAAGATTGAGAAGACCTGACTTTCTTTGGCTGAATGCAATCTCAGAAATGCAGTGGGCTTATTCAAGGTTAAAGAACTGTAGTGTTGGGCTGAAGATGTTCAAAAATCAAAGATTAGGATTATATATCTGGATTCAGTTACCCATACAGGCATTCTAGCATTCTGCTTAACTGCTATTGCCTGAATTCTAAGGTTACAACGCTGTCCTGAGAATCCCAAATTAGTACTAGCATGGTGTAGTAGTATGATAAATGAATAAATGAACAAATACTTGTGGCTTGAAACTAGAAATTGTATAGGGATTAGGTTGATCATGTCCTAGCAGCTGTTGGATGCGAGCTTGCACCATCCTTGTACTAATTTGTGCAACTTAAGAATCTTGAAACTTGAACATTAATGGGATTCACCATCAATAGTAATGTAGCATTTTACTAGCCCCAAAATCAAAACTATCTGATTTTCCAAAATGGATCACCCTGAACTTTGATTTTATCAATGATATATGGTGATTGATCATCCTTAACATTCCAGTGTAAGATGATATTGCATATATGCATATAATACAGAGGAAATATATAAAATTAGATTTCTGCTTTTGTATCATTTCAATGGATGATAGATACAGTTTAACTGAAGGTTGTAGTACAAAGTAGCAAAGTTGTGTGTATACATATTACAGCACTAAAGGAGGAAAAATATAAGCCTAATTTAAGAACCAGCATCCAAACTTAAAGTGGTTATCCTATGCAAAGTGTCCTTATCAAACATATACAGAAGATACACACAGTATAACTAATACTGAAATATCTGGTTAGATGGAGTTAACAAGTTGTCTTCTTTTAGTTCTAGTTCACTTTAGTTTGTTGGTGCACCATAGATCATCCGCTATGAATTGCATCCATGAATTGTCTTTATCGTTCTCATTTGCTCCTGAGGATTGTCCAGCATCCCCGAAATCTGTAACTTGTTCTTGATTTCCTTTAGCCTGTGATGAACTGCACTCCCCTTGCTTATCAAACTCACCCAACACAACATTTTTCTTGAAAATCCGACACAGTGCATAGGAGTCCTGTAAAAAAAAGGGGAAAATGATATGAAATACTTTATTTCCTTTTGCGCCTTCAGAGGACAGGTATGACTTCTCTATGTTGGACAAATCATGGAGAGATTTCAAGTTCAACAATGTGAATGAAGAATCACTGCGGCGCATCATCGAACCAAAGTAAGTTGCTTTTAAAGTTCTCTTTACTGATAATATACAGTTATCTGCTTAAAAAATTTGTTGGTTGTGCTTCTCCATTATATGTTTGGTAAGTTACATATGCTATATATTGAGATTACGTTCCATGTTCTTTACTATGGGTCTTAAACAAATTTAGAGTAACATTCAAGTGCAGCAAGGAACCATGTGCAAATTGGAAGTTGAATTTATGTTGTTATTTCCTTCAAAAAAAAAATGTTGTTATTGAGTTCTCTAAGAATATAAGCAGTCGTTAATATTCAACAGGTTTACTAAGTGATTGCTGACTTGCTAGCTCAAAATTTCACTTGTTGTCTTTGGCCAACCTGGCTAAAAAGGAAAAAAATCCACCTATTTTAAACCAGAGTATCTTTTTTTTTTCGTGTGGGGAAAATCAGAACAGATTACTAACACAGTGGGTTTTAGTTGAACTCTCTGTTTACTTGTTAACTGTTCATCTAATGCACAGTCTTCGAATATACTAATGAAAATTCAGAGAAGTAATACAATATGTATCATTGTGTGCATTTTCATCGAATTTACAATAAACATGGATCAGTCAATCTGTTCAGTCCTGGTTTAAAGGTTTTTACTAGTGAGTAAAGTTGGAGGTTGACAGGGAGAATAAAGTGTAAAGCCACCGACACAACACTGGGCCAACAAAGAAGGATGTTTAAGCTTTAAGGTAGCATCAACATGCAACTGACTTAGATTTCTTATACTCTGCATCATGAAACGATGACGCACCTAACCCCTGTACAATCATGTTGCATGATTTCATATCATCGAGACATGGATCAAGAATTGAATGTTACATTCGTCTTATCAAGAGAACCTAGAAAAAGTGAACCATGTGTGCGCGACCCCATTAGAGAACTGAGAAAACCTTCTATTGTACTTTGTAAAGTAGCTATGGTCCATGGAAGCAAGGAATACTTTATGGCTACCACTGATGGATACGAGGGGAAAAGAGAGAAGAGCCCTAACTTTTCATGCACTCCATGCATAAAGAACGTAGGTTCCCTGAACTAGCAAATATGCCCTAGCTATTTCTTATGTATGTTTCTATTGCAAAATTCGTTTTACCAAGGCACATATCTGAAGTTCTGAACTCTTGCATAGTATGAAAGATAACTATTGCATAACATAAATACACATAAATCCTTCTGTCTGATAATTTTTTCTATGCTTAATACTCTGAAATGCAGCCTCAGCTAACTAAGTACAATAGAGATACAAATGATTTAACTGATACTAACAGCTGACAAGAAGGATGAATGAGTATACCTGAACCCCCATGGCGTTCTCGCATTCGCTTTCCTCGATGCGGTACTCATGCATCACCCAACTGGTTCTGATGCCCTGAGGAGCTCGTCCTTTGTAGTAGACCAGTGTCTTCTTCATACCAATTGATCTGCTCTGGTAGTTGACCCGCCGATCTTTCCCCGTCGATTTCCAGTATCCTGCTCTGGTTGCGCGGTTTGTGCGGCATCCATTGGGATACTTTCTATCCCTTGGCCCAAAGAAGTACCACTCAGAGTCTTTACTAGGCAGGAAGGATTTTTCTTTCAAAACAACAAGACAATGAGACATTTCAAGTTGAATCAGGAGTGATGAGGATGAGATCCATGGATGAGCACGTACTAAAGATTTCAGATTACCTGCCAACTCCCAGGGCTCACATTTGTAGAGGTCTACTTCTGGGATTATGTCGAGTTCGATGCTGAGCCCATGGACCTTCCTCTTGAGGTAGTAGTTCACAAGTTCCTCATCAGTTGGATGAAATCTAAAGCCTGGAGGGAGACCAACCGGCGCCATGGCCTCCCAGTTCGCGCCTCCTTTCTTGCTGATCTTTCTCTTCGTCTTTATCCTTGTCTTTCCCTTCCGCTTCCAGCGACTGTGCTCTTTAGCTCCTCCGTGAAATGATTCAAAGCCTGCCCTACAAGTAGCTGTGTTTCTCTTTTAAAGATTCGCACACAAGCTCTGGACGTCTTACAGCACCACAGGATCTTCTTTTCTTCTCTTTTAAACGAAACTGGCTTTTGTTATGTTTTTTCTCTGGATAACACACTTTTATGATCCTCAATGCTGGTAGATTGTGCGGGGCTGCATTAGAATGAGTAAGCTGTCACGGTGTTAATTGTTGGCCAGTTTGGGCCTTCCGTTAGATGGCGTTCTTTTGCACACTGAACTTGTTTTTGTGTATCACAAGCTTAATCCCTTTGAAGTGTCACTGAGAAGAAGAGGGTTAAAGGCAGTGCTTGGTAGCTATGGCCACATGTCTCTGTGCCTTGGGATCGGCATTGTAAAATGGAAAGTTTTAGAAGATAAAAAAGAAAAGGAAAGGTTCATCATGCAGCCATGAGGGCATGAGGCCCTCTAGTGTCAATGAGCTTGCATTGCTAGCTATTTAGCCATCTAGATCAGACAAAACTTTCAGCTTTGGATTCTGATAAAAGATCAATTGATGACTATGGATCATCCACATCTTTAGTATATCATATATATGTTTTCCAGAAGCATGTAGCTTCACTATCTTCTGTTGAAAGATATTTCTAATAGAAATTGGAAGCAAAGGTCTGAATCCTCCCTTTCTTAAATTAAGAACTTGATCAAAAGATCACAATTCTCAATACAACAAGTATTTTATGTGCACTGCAACCATAACAGGGGATAACTATGCTGTTGAACCCTAATTTCCTCTTATTTTTCTTTCCTTAATTTCTTCAGCACCACGATGACAATGAAGCTTGTAAAGAGCCTGCAAATGGTCTTATCTAATTCTACAGGAAAAGATAGGCATCTCCTTCAGATGCATGTGATCTAAAGCAAATTTTGTTACTAAATGTAGATTTGCAAATTACTTTGTAGTTGATATTCCTGTGGAAATGGTGAAGTGGTTCAAAGGTGTTAGGCTGTTAGCTGCTGTGTACGTACGATTGACCTGCTGGGCATTCTGAAGAATTCAGAGGCAACACGCTTGCAGTAAGATTCGCAATGAAGTCATCTATAAGGTAAAATACTGAACTTTAATTTTAAGTTATGAGATCTGACTTAGTAAAGATGATGCCACATTGCATCTCTTTTACCGAAATATACATAAAAGCGTTCTTCACCATGTGATGAAAGGAAACGCTGTTGCAGCACTTCTAATTTTGTGAAAACTGCAGCCCTACACTTCCAAGTTCAGAAGGGTACAAAGCTGCTCTGAGCTTATATTTATTGACTTAGGACGGATTCTGAACTTATGATTGACATTCCAGGGCTACTGCTAAGTGCTAACAGCATGTGGTAGCTTCCGATCTTGCTTCTGGAATTAGTTTTCCATCATAACCTTTGTGAAATATAGTAGTTTAACCTTCTTCGTCGGTGTCATGGTTTGCATACTCATATATATGATCAAAACATAAAATTTGAAAATATAAACCAGTTTTCTTCTGAAAACTGGCAAAATCAATATGATTTTGGGTACTAATTCTCCACCCTGACTCTTCACTTAATCATATACAGTACTTATATATCCATGACCAATCCTCCTGCATAATGAATATGTATATGCAACCATATTATATTTGGTCTGAATGAACATAAATATATCTTAATCAATAGCTTTGGATCTGAACATGATGAGGAGGGCAGGAGGCTCTCGATCTCTTGAGATATAATTAACAACATATGTCTTTGTTTTCAATGTCTATGATGCATGTACTGAGACAATCAGATCAAGGGCAGAGGTTACATTTGGAGTGGATCAATGCAGATTGAGCAGGCATTTGGTACAAACGGGTATACTTCTGTTCAGTTTTCATTAATATTTATATAGGCACAAACCAATTATGCAATGGCATAGTTTCACTCTTTTTGTCAAAAAAAAAAAGAAAGAAAAAAGAAAAAAAATGCTCCATTTAAGAAGCATGATATTACATTTGAAGGCTAAGATGAAAACGCACAAATTGAACAAGAAAAGAAAGAGAAACACCAAAATGCTGGCAGTTCCTATATATATGAGATGATCATAATTATAATCCTCCTTATGAACTCCAGGAAGGACTCCAACAACCTTCAGGCATTAGTCCTCCAACCCCAGCAATACGCTGTAAGTTGAAAACCAAAAGGACAGCTTATTGTTGCTTAATCTTACACCTTGATGACTCCTTTCATATGTTTATTAATATCCAGCACCACCACAAAAACAGAACAAAAATTAATAGTTATCAGGAGATAGCAGGATGATCCAGCACATGAGCAAAATCTGCCCTGGCTTCTCATCAGCCGGCGATGGCCACGCAGGAGGTGCTCTCCTCGCCACCGTCGCCGGCGTTGCTGGCGTACCAGGCGTCGTCGGAGATGAACTGCATCCAAGATTCATCCTTTTCGGGGTCTTCCTCGGCGTCCGCGCCGCCGGAGGTTGACCCGACGGCCACCTCCGGCGGCGACGGCGTCTCGTACTGCTCCACCTGGCTGCCGCCGCTGGTGGCGAGCAGCTGCTGGCAGGCGCCCTCCAGCAGCGCCATGCTGCATTGCCCCTGCAGCTCCTCTACCTCGTTGCAGATCGCGTTCTTCTTGAAGACTCGGCATAGCGCGTAAGTGTCCTGATCATGAGAAACAAATTAAACTTCATTAAGGCATTAACATATGAATTGTGGGTCTTTTCTGAAATGCATACTGCCACACTGATGCATGATTACATGATTACATCTGTGTACCTATATCTAGCTTTCTGAAAAATTATGGTATATATAGATTCATGTGCAATCTTTTTGCAATCGATTGGAATTTGGGTTTGAGGAAATTAAACACAAGCTCCTTTAGTAACACTAGTGTCATAATGGTGTTGTATTCTTGCTGTTAGGAAAGAGATAAGTTAATAAGAGAGAATTAAAGAAGACGGCTGGGTAGGACGGGGAGGATGCGAGTATGATGATGGATTCAGCATGGAATAAAGTGGAAAGCAGGCGACACCGACATGCATGGCCATGAGAAGCAAGAAGCTGGAGATCGAGAAGCTTGGGCTTGCTTTGTCTTTGTGCTTTAATGTCTCATGATCAATACACAGCCCTATGCAGATCAGTGTCTGCTCATCACAGTATAAAGGGAGGATTAGTTGTAACACACACCAAAGAACGTAGCAAGAAGGTAACTAATGCTACTTAATTAGACCCCCCGCCAGGCTTTGGCGGTTTCTCTGGTCAGTAGGACTGCAGATTTGTCTCATGCATTACGTACAGTAGACCAGAAAGCAAAGGAATACTGCTACTTCTACTACTAGTCTAGTACAGTACTTAGAAGTTACTAGTACGTATACCGCAAAACAGATGCAATAAAGTTAAATTTTAACCCCTCAGAAAATTTCTTTGTCAAGGGCAAAAGAATTAAAGGGATCAAAGCTCTCAAAGCCCTAAGCTACCAGCTCCTGCCTTCCAGTTGACCTATATGAGACAGTATATGATCATGATCATACTAGGATCGATCACTGCCCTAGATGAGACAGTATGATCATGATCATGGCTGATCATGCATGAGAGAAACAATATTCTTTTTTTTTTTGCGGGGAGAGAGAAACAATATTCAGATGTATATAATTCAACAACTATGTGCACACATGTAGAAACTAAGATATCTATATATGTAAAACGGATTAAGGTTAATTTATTTACCTGGATGGGGATGGTGTCCTCGCAGTCCTTGTCGTCGAGGCGGTACTCGTGCATGACCCAGTCGGTGCGTACGCCCTGCGGCGCGCGGCCACGGTAGTAGACCAGCGTCTTCTTCATCCCAATGGCTCTCCCGCCGTGCTGCTGCTGGCTCACCACCCTCCGGTCTTTCCCCGTCGACTTCCAGTACCCAGCCCTCGTCGCCCTGTTCGTCCTGAACCCGTTTGGGTACTTCCGATCCCTCGGCCCAAAGAAATACCACTCTGGATCCCTACTCGGCAAGAACGACTTCTCTGCAAAACATATATACAATCCCATCCAAAATCATCATCGTAATCTCATGTGAATATGTGATTGATCGATCAATTCATCAGAATAGGTATTGCAAATGCAAGATCAACGATTGATCGGATCGATGTATCGATCTGTTGCTTACCTGCAAGCTCCCATGGCTCGCACTTGTAGAGGTCAACTTCAGGGATGATGTCGAGCTCGATCTTGAGGCCGTGGATCTTCCTCTTGAGGTAGTAATTCACCAGCTCCTCGTCGGTTGGGTGGAACCGGAAACCCGGCGGGAGACCCACCGGCGCCATCAACGACGACAGAAGAAGCGGCGGTGGCGGCGGCGTCTGCAGCTGGCCGGCGGCCTCCTCCTCCTCCACCACCGGCGCCGGTGGCTGTGCCCAAAGAAACTTTGCTTCTTCTTCTGCGTTACCACGGCCTTTCCAAACTGCTGCTGCCAACACCCTTATAAGTAGGTTATTGGCATCAGCTACTGCTGGGGTAGGAGGCACGGTGACAGTAGGGACACCGGTCGACATAGTCATCCCTCCCACAAGATTTTGGTCGATCGGATGGACACCTTTAGCTTCTCTTTTGTAGATTCCCTCACCCTCACAAGAAGCTTGAACCTTTTCCATCTTTCTCACTACGATATGCTCTAGCCCCTCTAGCCAACTCTCTCTCTCTCTCTCTCTCTCCAACCCCTGGCTTGATCAAAATATGTATGCCCCTGATCGACTATAGTGAACCATGGGGTTAAATATACTGGCCTCTGTGGCTATGTATGGATACTCTATAAACTAGATATTATCTTGGTATGAGTTATCAATTGGTTCTATCTTTAGGGGTGAAAAGCGCTTCTGAGTTCCATCCGCCTTAGTTTTCCGTTGCGTTTCTCTCTTCTCTTTTTTCGGCTTTCGGCTGTGGTGCCTGTACCTCAACTGAGTTTGTAAATTTTTTTCCTATCTAATATATTCCGGCAGATCTTCTGCCGTCGTTCATCTCAAAAAAAAAAAGCGCTTCTATCGATGCATCGGGTTTGCGGGTTTTGTGTGCATATGTTGTGCGAGATATCTGTAAAGTGTGTGACGTATATATCTGTGGGTATTAAATTTAGATATTATTGATGAGACCCCTATTTTGTACTTGTTATAGACGTGCTTCTATCTTGAAGATTTTCTTTACAATTAAATATTAGCACTACAGTTTCTTTGCGTATGTCATGGAAACCGTTGACGGTGTGATGCTTATAATATGACACTGGAGCGGTTCACCCCACTATATATGTATGAAGCATAACATGTGTTTATATGTTGGTTTTCAATTTTGGATATGTATTATGCTCTAATGTTTGAGTAAAAAAAACTTATTCTGTTATATACGGTGAAATAACTATGCCATACTTTTGAAATAGTCTGCATTGTTTAACTCGTGCTATTTTCACAATTACCACCATGCATGCATAGTAATGTTGCCAAAAGCTTGCATAGCAGTATTTGATATTGGAATGTTTTTCCTTGTTGATAAGCATTTGTAAATTAAATTTATGCACTGCATGACAAAAAGTAAAAGAGAAACTAAAGAAAGAGAGGAAATGATAAAGAATAGTGGAAAAAATATCTTTAGATGTCTTGAGGGAGAAGAGGTTACAGAAGAGCTTTGCTGTCATAGCATTGCTTTGGTGTGAGCTATGCATGCATCAGCTTTAATTTCCTTTACTCCATAAGTTTTCTTCACCTTTCAATCGACCGTGCTATGTACAAATGCCAGTGATGATCGATCAGGGAAAGGAGATTATGACCACAGAAAATGAAAATGCACCCTACAGCTATAACCAGGGTTTGGGATGCCCGTGGTAACCGCGTAACCAATGTGAACCGGCCTAGAGTAAATGGACAGGAATATAAAAAACTTGATTTTAATTACATGCTTTTTATTTCTTATTCATCGGGTGATGAATAAAAACTTGAATTTAATCCAATGACCGTGAAGTTGTCTTCCAGATCGCCTCATCTTTCTCCTTCATCTCTCACCTTCATACATGATGAACGTGATGCTTTTGTGCTTCGGTGACGGTGGCAACGACTTCTCTGGCAGCAACAAAACGAGAGGATGGCGTCGGACAAGATTAGCATTTAAGTGGGGGTGTGATGATGTAACGCACCGCTTTTCACAAGATGTTAAAAACTAATTTTAAAACCTACCCATGAAAATTTCACTCTTTGTGTGAAGTGTCAAGTCGTGCCAAGATCTCAATTCATTTCCTCTCCTTGTCATCCGAAAATCGCCTTCTGAAATAATATATGAGTTTGAATTTCCGTATTCAAATCCTCTCCTAAAACTCTTCAAACCTTGAATATCAAGTACAAATTTCTATTCACTTTCCTCCCTTTGAATCCCTCCCAAATGTTTGCTCAAGTACCAAATATCAATTCATTTCTAAAATATCCAAAATCCCACTCCATAGTTCGAATATCAGGTTTGAATTCAAATGTCAAATTCCAAACGAATCAAATTCTGCTTTGAAATTTCCAAGGAAAATATCAAAGCCCCACGATTCGTCCGGGCCGCCACCCCTTTCTTTAGTTCTCTCGCGCAGGAGAGACAAAATTTCGTTCATATACAGGGAGAAGAGAGAGAAAGAAACCAAAATATGGGCCCTGTTCGGCTGGCTGAGCTGGGCTGAATGGATTTTTTTATAGAAGTTGGTTGGGCTGAATGCGCTTTTGTTAAGAGCTGGCTGGGCTGGCTAGAACTAGCCAGCCAGTTGAACGGGGCGATGCTTTCATAGGGAAGACATACAATAGCAACTGACTTATAGTCAATTTCTTCTAAATTTATAATTTAATTTGTTAGTTCCATTGCTTAGGAGTCACATCTGACTTGAAATAAAACTAAAAGATAAACATTTTCAATTGCAAATTAAGGATGTTTTAGACAACGAGATCCTCGGAACAGAATAAAAAGGTTAAAACAAAATTGGATTGGAATTTCGTGAACGAATACACGAAGTTTTGAGTCATGTCAAAGGCCAGCTTGCAGAGATCTGCAACCGCGCCGCTGTTGACGTGGCGTCACACTGCAACTGCATGCATGAAAATTGATTGAACTACGCACTGTAGCAACAGTTCAAAATTGAGACATGTCATTATCGCCTTCGCCTATTGTCATATAGTCAGGAAATGATGTAGTTACCAATTAGTCTACGTTACAAAGACACAGTGTGAACTGTCAACTCTCCAAGTCGTACCAAACCAAATCTTTACAAAAAAAAAAAAAAAACTACCAGAGATCATGCACTGCCGTGTGACGAATGATTTGGCCGCCGTCCTCTATGTGTGTTGCCAGAAACAGAGCTTTCAATCGATCAACAATTTATTTCTGACCCCCGCAAAAAAAAAACAATTTATTTCTGACGGTGCACCTTGTTGATCATGTTCGATTCCTGCGCCCATAAATTGCGACCTCTTCTCCTCGTGTTCCTCAGCCAAACTAAACCGAGTACTTCATCGTCGATCTTGCTGTTGCTGTAGCATTTGATCGAATATTTCGGGAGAAATTAATGTCTGCCATGGCCGGCAAGCCGCTTGTCGAGAATGACGCCGGGTCGTACCTCGCGTGGTCCGGCAAGGAAGTTGCCGGCGAGAAGCTCGGCTGCGGCGTGCTCGTGCTGAAGCCACTCGGCTTCGCGCTGCCGCACTACGCCGACTCCGGCAAGTTCGGCTACGTTCTCGGCGGCAGCGCGGTTGTTGGCGTCCTCACCGTCGGCGTCCACGCCGAGGAGAAGGTTGCCCGCCTCGTCTCCGGCGACGTCATCGCCGTGCGCGCCGGCGAGGTCTCGTGGTGGTACAACGACGCGGAGGAGGATGGCGATGACGTCACCATCGTGTTCATGGGCGACACGTCCGGCGCCGTCTCCCCCGGCGACATCACCTACTTCCTCCTCGCCGGGACGAACTCCGTTCTGGGCAGCCTCGACGCCGCCCTCCTCGCCGCCGCGGCGTCGTCGTCGACGTCGCCGGAGCAGGCGAACGGCGCGTTCCGGAGCCAGCCGGCCACGCTGCTCACCAGGCTTCGCCGTGGCGTCGTGGTGGTCCGCCCACGCGAGCACGACCGGCACGGGCTCGTCGTGAACGCTGGCGCCGCCGGCGCCAGCGGCGAGACGAGGACGGTGATCACCGCGGCGCAGCTGCCGGCGCTGGGGGAGATCGGGATCAGCGTGGGGATCACTCGCGTCGACGAGGCAGGCGGCGTGGTCGGGCCGTGGGTTGTCCGCGACGGCGCGTCGCAGGCGGTGTACGTGGCGCGGGGGAGCGGCCGCATCCAGGTCGCCGGCGCCGGCGGCGCGACGACGCTGGTCGACGAGGATGTCGCGGCGGGTGGCATGATCGTCGTGCCGCGCTACGCGGTGGCGCTCGTGGGCGCCGGCGCCGGTGGGATGGAGTTGGTGTCGCTGATCAAAAGCCCCAGGTAAGTTGATCACTGGATGGCGCAGTTAATTTCGTGCGTGCGTGAGTGCATCGGTTTTTACTTGTGAGTTTGTGACATGCATGCGTGCAGGGCGGAGGTGGAGCATTTTACAGGGAAGGGATCGGTTCTCGGCGGTTTGTCGCCGGAGATCGTGGAAGCGGCGCTCAACGTGTCGACGGAGTTAGTGGAGAAGCTCAGGAAGTGAGTCGTGAGCGAATTGAAGCCGGACAATGTCGTCGGATGTGATCTCTCCAGATCCGGCCGGTGGAGGAGTACTTACGTGTGGTGTCGTTCCGTACGGCTCTGCGCGTCCTGTACGTACGTCTTCACCATGCGACAAGTGTGGTTATACTGTTTCCAGTGTTCAGTCACGACACGCGAACAAAATTATCCGAACCAAAAACAAATAATGAAACTGTTGTTATGATTAAACCGAAGCTTAAACTATTGTATAATGTATTACACAACGTGGGGTATATATGTTTGGTCCATTCATTATTTCATTGTACTATACATTAATACATTCGAATAAGAGCAATTTTACAGTCCTTTAGGAGGTAACAAAAATTATCACTTTTTATATAAATTTATAGAGGTACCAAATTTACACTAAAAAAGTAGTACTCCTAAAGAATTGTAAAGTTGTTCTAAGAATAATGAAAACAATGCTGTGTTGTCATTCACACTGTATATATATATTATCTGTTTCCAGATCAATGACTTCTCCTCTGTGTTGTTGAGGCCACGTAGTCCCGATGGACGTACGTACTTCGCACGTAACGTTAATTCCTCGAGGACCACGGCTAGCCTACCTCTCCAAACGTTTCCATCCATTTTCTGTAATTGGAAAAAACAAGAGTTTTTGTCTGTTCTACGTCAAGTATACGTATTTATACGCACGCATATTGACACATGGTGTATATATATATGCAAGTCGACATCGCGTCGATCACTCTGCATGCACGTCGCAGTTGGCTTTGGCGATCATCTGATCGAGCCTGACGCGGACGTGCATGGCTGGAATGCTCCCCGAAGATGTCGCCTGATCTAATCGTGGCGGCGTACGTTCTTGCAGATTGCGTGACATGATATGATTAGCAAGGACCTTACATTATGAAACGAAGGTAACAGCTGCTAGTAATATAAAAGGATGGAGAAAAATAAAGTGCTAATTAAACAGGGACAATTGCTCGGGCCCATTCGTGACCCCAGCCTTCCTGAAGACGTCTTCTGCCTTGACGAGGACGTTGTGCGCCGATGCGCGTTCATGGCAATGGTTCCAGATAGAGTACGCTACCATCACCGTGCAGAGGAGCGACCACCCAATGAACATGATCTTGCCGGCTTTTTGGTCGCTAGGCATCGCGAGGAAGATTAGGCCATGTTCAATGGGGTGCTTAGATAGATGCTTAGGGGCCTAATTAAACCGGGTTTATTTTACCACCGTGGCACCCACGCGAGTTGAGCGGCGCTTGGTGAAGCAGTCGCCGCTTGCGGAAAAAATATTACGCGCGGAAGAAGCGGGCAAGCGGCTGGGGTGCTGGGCGTTAGGAGTCTGCTAGCCGTACGACCTCACCGCCTAGCGTGAAGATTTGTTTAACCAACTAACTTGAACCGTTGTGGCATGAAGATGCTTAGATGGGCTCTAATGGATTAAGCATCTCTGAAATATGTGTTCTCCATTGAAGGTTAGAACTCTTAGATAGATGCTAAAAAATAGCTTTTGTCTAAACATCCATCTAAGCATCTCTACCCTTGCGCATGGCCTTAGTGGGATGCCGACGGCCAACAGCAGGAAGATGAACACGAGTATCAGCACTTGCCACAACGGTGACTTCACCTCCAGCGTGTCGCGAGCAGCGATCGCGGAGTTGAGCAGCCGAAGTCCCGCCGCTGCTGCTCCTTGTACCGCCGATAATACCTCTCGTCGTCAATTCGCGTCATCACGAGCCCGTCTTTTTAATTAGCTCAGTTAGTTAGGGTTTAAGTTTCCACCGCTAGCTAGCTGCTCTGCCACAAAAACTTGGTTTCAATTCGTTTGCTTTTATTCAGCGAAACCTTTATCCGGTCGGTCGGAGTACTAATTAGTTTCCTATCCGACTAGGAGATTTTATACGTCGCGCGTGGCTTTCGCGACCCGGCCAAGCATCGATCGGTATATATATAATGGATGATCATCTGATCGAGCCTGACGCGGACGTGCATGGCTTGAATGCTCGCCGAAGATGTCACCTGATCTGATCGTGGCGGCGTGCGTTCTTGCAGATTGCATGCGTAGCTGCGTAGGCTAAGGCTGTGGTGTAACGATCGTGCAGTGCAGTGCTACGTACGGTACGGCTGTGGTGTAGCGATCGAATACGCACGCATGCAGATGCATGAAAAAAAAGAAAAAGATCGGCTTTGCCACTCTCCTCGTCCATGTTCAGATGACGCAGCTACCTGTGATTGCAACGTAAAGGAGAGTTAAGTAGTTAAGCACTGTACTCAATCGATATCCGCCGTCCATTAGCAACAGTAGCACGACGTACTTCGAACAGTGGTTTCTGTGAATGGGATTGTGTGACTTAAGATTTTGTATGATTTGGATTGACATGTTGTAACTCTAAGTGTCAGCCACGTGTTATCTGATTTTAGGTTAGAGGAGCTCGATCTAGAATTTAATCGCCGCAGTATGAGGAGTACAATATTTTGTGTTACCCTCGAATATCTGGTTAATTTGTGAATCGTGTGAATCACGAGCACACGATTCACGATTCGTACGTAGCGTTTTTCCTGCAGGTTTCTTTAAGGGTAAATCCGTAAATGCCTCACGCAGACACCGTGACTACGTGACAGTAAATGGGCCGTGAGGCTTCTCTCTCAGGAGCAGAAATCTAGCAATCGGCATGGGTCCATCTCAACTACCGGAACGAACATACCGGCCCATTGTGCGGCCCATTTCGTGGAGCCCATTAGCCTCGGTCATCGCTTGTTTGTTGCTGGCAACGACGCAATCTCAGCCCATCACGCCTCCATGGCACCGACCGGAACAATCAACCGTGACAAGAGCTGACCCGTGCAAGATCGGATCATCCCCTTCGGTTCGTTTTCTGCAGGTATTTTTTTTTTCTGCGTGGAGTGCAGTTTGAGTCTCTCTGCCTCTCTTGCATTGCATGGTGTAGAGACTAGACTACACGGCGAGATGGCGTCGTGGCGACCCCAAAATTTTCTCGATTCTTCGCTGAACGACTTGCTGTTTATCCGTTACGCTTTGGAACTCTCGTTCTAGTGTTTTACTACAGGCACTGATTGCTACCGTTACGTTTTTTAATGGCAATTGTCCACGCAAACTGTTCGAAATTGGTAAAAGTCACCGAGGTGTGGCGGGCCCAAGGCCCTGACTGGTGGTTTCACACGTGCCGCATCAACGAGACAAACCACTCCCACTATTCGCCCACTAGCAATGAGCAATCAGTGCGGCCGGCCCATTGCCAGCGATCCACCTACCGTCCAGAAGCCACGGCCCATTTGAAAACAACCACAAAAAGGTGTAGTAATCGAGTAGCGTACACGTGTCCCCCTGTGCGCGGGCCCACTCGTCATTGACAAGTATTTCAAATCAAATACTTTTACCCCTTATACACAAAAGCTGCGAACACCCAAAGGTAAAATAACAGATTACAGTCCTAATTAGCGCGGTGATTAATGAATATGAATTTCTAATTGCGGTGTGATTAGCATTAATTACTCCCAAAATCCCTCTCCTTTTCTCGCCGCAGAGACGTGAGGTGGCGATGGCGGAACGGTCACTTCTCTTCTCTTCTCCTCCCGAACCCAACCCAACAATCGCTGGTGCCTGGTGGCGATTCGCAAAATCCCCTCTCGTTTTAAAAGGCAAACCCAGCCTAGCCTAGCCTTCCTCCCCCTCTTGCTCCCCTCGCCGCCGGCGAAAAAGTGTCCGATTCGAATCCGGAGGAGACGATTGCGGCGGGTAAGCCGGCTGGCGGCGGATTGATTGATTGGTGATGGCGTTTTTTGGGAACGGCGGCAACTGCTCGTCGGGGTCGGAGGGGGAGGAGGATGAGGACGAGGGGATGGAGGGGTACAGGAAGGGAGGGTACCACGCCGCCAGGCCGGGGGACCGATTCGCCGGCGGGAGGTTCGTCGCGCAGCGGAAGCTCGGATGGGGGAACTTCTCCACCGTCTGGCTCGCGTACGACACCCACCTCAACGTACGCTCTCTCGCGGCCTCCCCCTAATCCTCTCTTGCTTTGTGTTTCTTGTTCTTTCTTTTGGTCTATTTGCCTGCTCTTTGTGGTGCGACGTTGCCTGCTCGATCCTTGGTTGGTTCGGTTGCTTTTGGATTTTGGAAATTTCCGGTGGAGGTCATTGGGAACGTTGCTTTTTATTTGAAACTGTGCGAGCTGTTTCCTTCTCCTGTTCCATCGATTTATTTGTGTTTGGTTTCTGTTCTTCTTTTGTACAGGTTTCAGAAATGTTCTGCAGCCATCTGTTTGCTTCTGATGAAAAAAGGAAGAATTTTTTTTTCTACATCGAAACTGCTTATGTTGTTTCTACCACACGTGTACTATTCCAATTTCGTGCAAAATTTGTTCCTTTTTTTTTCTATCAGATACACATCCCTTGTATAGTGCAACCAATACACAATGAATTCTATATTTGAGTATGTCATATTCATATTTCGCAGAGATTTGTCGCGCTCAAGATCCAGAAGAGCGCGAGAGATTACGCACAGGCGGCACTGCACGAGATAGAGTTACTGTCGGCGATAGCCAAAGGTGACCCAACGAATTCCAAGAACGTCCTGCAATTGCTGGATAATTTCAAGCATGCTGGCCCAAACGGGCAGCATGTTTGCATAGTCACCGAGTTCCTCGGTGACAGCTTGCTAAGGTTGATACGCTACAACCGGAATAAGGGTATTGGTTTGAGCAGAGTCAAGGAAATTTGCCGATCAGTGTTGGTCGGTCTTGATTACTTGCACAGAGAGATTGGCATCATCCACACGGATTTGAAGCCGGAAAATGTTCTTCTTGTGTCAACAATAAACCCATCGAAGGACCCGGTGCGCTCTGGGTTAACACCGATTCTTGAGAGAACGGTGAGCAACCAGTACAGCGGGTCAGTAATTAGTTTCAGCGAGAAGATGCTCAAGATGCGTGCAAGACGAGCTGTCGCAAAGATTTCACGGAGGAGGGTGTCGCTTGGTGGAGTTGCAGCAGAGATGGAGAAGGAGAGGAACCTGGATGGTATTAGCTTGAAGTGCAAGATTGTTGATTTTGGGAATGCCTGCTGGGGTAGTCAGCAGCTTGCTGGTGAAATACAGACAAGGCAGTACAGAGCTCCTGAGGTTATCATTGGTTCTGGATACTCATATTCTGCTGATATGTGGTCATTTGCTTGCATGACCTTTGAGCTTGCAACCGGTGAAGTGCTGTTTGCTCCCAAGACTTGCCAGGGCTGTAGTGAAGATGAGGTAAGAAACTGTGTTTATGCTGTTTAAATTTAGCATTGTTTTGCTTATGCTAGGTTTTGTCTCAATAACATTGTCCTATATATGTGTATTCCTGCAAGTTGTGTTGATCGTCCGACCATACACAAATAAACATCAACTATGCCACACAATCCCTTGCAACATACAACATATTAAAAAATAATAAATCGTTTTTAAAAGTATCTGCTAGGGCCTAGGTTCTTGGGCCATTTCATCAATCTAACAGGTACTAGTTATCATGAAAGATGCACCCAACCTGACAGGTGCCAACCTAGCTACTGAATCTTTAGGAAAATGAAACAAGTGAATGGGTCCAACTTCTGACTGAACGTACTTCTGATGTGCATAAGTTGATGAGGAAGGACATCATGTGATGTTGCTATTTGAGCAGTTTTTATCATCTTGAAAAGTCACTTTCATTTTGGCATCAATTTTCTTATTAAAAGTACCAACCGATATAATGTTTAACATAAAATGTGTCATTAAGATTGTCCGACACATTGGTGCTCATTGAACTAACTAGTCAGTTTACTTCGGTAATTCTTGGCTATAAAATCGACTGGCATATGAACGTTATCTTTAATAAATCACCTCATCAATCTATTGTGTATTCCTTGATAGGATCACTTGGCTTTGATGATGGAAACCCTTGGAAAGATGCCTAAGAAGGTTCGACAGTTTCCCCCTACACTGAATCTCTATGTATTAAGTTTTCTCTAATCCTGCAGCCGTTATTTTTCAGATTGCTAGCTCAGGTACTCGTTCAAAGGAATACTTTGATAGGCATGGAGATTTAAAGAGGATCAGAAGGCTGAAGTTCTGGCCTCTAGAACTTGTACTTGTTCAGAGATACAATTTCACTGAACCTGAAGCCCACGGTTTTGCTGATTTTCTTCGTCCAATTCTAGATTTTACCCCAGAAAACAGACCGACGGCTGCAGATTGCTTGAAGCACCCATGGCTTAACTGATTTGACAATACAGTTTACTTTGGAAGCCTAACAAGTACAGTAGTAAGCTATACATGCTATGTTGAGTATTGACTATCAATTACTCGTTTGATCGAAAATGCAGTGAATTATGGCCTTGGTTCTTTGCCTTCTGCCAGCTTGGAAGCACGGCTTTCTGATGCAGCTCACTTTTCATATCAAACAGTAGACACCCTCACCATCTGGATATTGATAGCAGAGATGTTGGGGGTATCATCAGAGAATTCATGGAATTGTAGTTTCTTTTTATTTATGAAATGCCTGATCATCATTTATTTGGATGTAGCAATTTTTTCACTAGTGTGTTTTGGGTGTGGAGCTGCTGAAATGCTAATTAACGTCAGAATGTGAGTTGGCCTGAATTTTGTTGGCTGTGCCTCATGTTGATGTAAAGATATTTGCTAATGTGACCTGGGCCATCTGGCAGTGGTTACCAAACATTTTATCTTTTGGTTGGGAAAGTGCAGTTCAGTGCAGTCGTGCATCGATTCTTTTGCTCAGTGGATTCTGTGCTGTAAAGTTCCTTACTGGTTCAGAGGCATCGTGCTTCGTTGCAGTTTGCTTGCAACTACAGTTTTATCTGTGATTCGAGCTGTAAACTGTCATGTAGTTCTGAACACGTTTCCTGAATGAGTGGGGGGCGTAGTACGTGTTTATGCTTATGCTGTGCTTTCCCACAGTATCAGTATGCCATCGAGATAATTACTCCGTATATTGATTCGGTTGTTCGGCGAGGAATGAAATATATGGGCATATGGCAAATTCTTTCTAACTTGTATATCTATACCTATAACAGTTACAGTGTGTTTCAGACAAGTGAGATATGCAATGTGCGCTTTTGTTTGACAATATATACATTTGGGTTACACTTCGAATGCTAACCTAGACACGTCATGTCTCAATCCAAATATTTATATTCTTGGGCGTAGGAGTATATCTGAACACATGTATGCAGTAGAGTTATAGTAAAAAAACGCTAAAATTCTGGTTGCATCCTGACAAACTGGAAAAAAAAGTAATGATAGATGCCAAAATAAAAGTAAGTTTTTCTACGAGGAGATATGTTGGTATTTCGGGGGAGAAATCACTCGACAGACTTTTAGCAAAATCGAAAACAGTATGTATAAAATTGTTGCAAGAGCGATTTCTTAATACTACAAATATCCACATCTCAAAGCGGAAAAAGCTACACGCACATAATTTTTTTTACAAACACTCACGTGGTATTAAGACTGGATATCAATCTTAAAGGGAAAAATCTAAATACCACCCTACAAGTCACTTGTCTTTTTTTTCCTACAACTTAATTTTATACATAACCCCCCTATAAATTAATTTCACATCCACTTTTCCATCTATATTAAGATTTTTGCTATGTTTCTTGTTATGCACGGAATTCCTCATTCCTCATTGGCCTCTAACATGTCGCTACGATGGTGAAGTTGCCTTCAACCATCTCGGATACAAAATCATACATTTTTTCCTTCATGTTTTGTGTCTACTCAAGCCTTTTTTCGTGCCTACTCGATATGTTTACCCTTGAAATTCTAACGAGATACAATACCTTATGCACTTTCTCCGTGGGGATAGAGACAACTTTTCTACATAATGAATCATGTTAGAGGCCCTCAAGGCATGAGAAATTAAGTAAATTATAAAAAATTATAAAAAAACTTAATAGATGTGTGAATTTAGAAGAGCAATTAACTTATAGGGGTGTTTATGTATGTAATTAAATTATAGGGGTGAAACTAAAAGAACAAGTGATTTGTAGGGGGTATTTGGATTTTCCCATAAATTAAATGTATTCCTTTCATGCATCGCTCCACTTCCAACTATTTAAATCAAATGGTCTTTCACAGTCGTATCATAAGTTCATAATAAGTTTGTGCTTCGGTTTGTCAGCTTACTACCCCCACCGGCCTGATTTACCTGATTGGCACCCTGATCCTGATGAGAACAACCTGACAACCTTAATCACTTCTTGACAGCCTCGATCCATAAAAGCAAAATGCCAAGACCTGAGTTGATTGCAACCTCGTAGTATACACATTTAGCAGCTGTTCTTAGATAATGAGAAAACATGAAGGATATACTATCAGATTTCATGATTCAATAATCGAATATTTAAATCAATTTTCTGGATTATCAAAGTATAGTTTGGTCAATCCTGTGGCATGCCATTCACAGGTGGCTCAGTCACAGGCATACAGAACTACTCAAATGGAACACAACGTAAACAGCTAGATAAGTACTACCCCGTTCCTCAAATATAAGGTATTTTGACTTTTCACTTGTAACTTTGGCCATTCGTCTTATTAAAAAAATTAAAAAAATTATTTATTTTATTTGTAATTCGCTTTATTATCAAGAGTATTTTAATCATAACTTACCATTTTTAATATTTGCAACAAATTTTTGAACTAAAAAGTTACAACTAAAAAATCAAAATATTAAGGACGGGGGTAGTACTAGTTAAACATTGAACTTGTTTCAGCATAACATATCGTAGATTTGAAGAGGTAGCAAGCTATCCCAGATGAGTCAAAGATACTCCTTATTGAATTACTACCATATCCAAAACATAAAGTACACAAAGTCATAAACACATGACTTGTTATTACTAACTGATTTGTTAGATAGCTCTATTTGCTGGAGTATCTAACAATCACTGACATAACAAGAAATAGGTCACTTTATCCAGATCACTGTTATTACTAACCCATCAGTTGTAGATAATACTATTTGCTATCTAACAATCAGTAACATAGGGACGGGATTTGTATTTCAGTTACATATCACTAGTAGCTAGTAACTGGTGCAGGATTTTCCAGATCAGGCGTTTCAGTAGGGGAGGTACTTGGATGTGATGTCGTTGAGCTTCCATGGTAGTAGCAGAGCGTGGCTACAAAGAAGATGACCATGGAAGTCGCCCAACACACAATCTTCAATGATTTGGGCAACTCAGGGACACATAAGATGGATAGCAAGATAATGCCACCAACCAAGAGCATGGTACCAACAATGATGGATTTTTCTGCCAAAGACATATTCGACTTCTTAAATTTCCCCTCGATATCATTTATGAACCCAAGCTGTATATCAACATGTACCAAGAACTCTGCGTGATCCCGGATGATGTGCTGGTCGATGTGGTCAAATAGATGCGGTATGTTACACCTCTTCATAATATCCACAATGTATCTCTCCTTCATATCTTGCAGAGCCTGCAACTTCTTCGCAGCCTGCTTATCGGCCACAGTCTTGAATAGAACCCGCTGTGATTCCTCCCAAGCCCGGATCCTGAGTTGCTTTTCGTGATTATGTACATCGAATTTCCGTTCAATACTATCTACCCTGTATTTTACTAAATGGGTGTACCAAATTGTCACAATCACGCTGTGTGACATATCTACTCCATTGCTTCGTCAACTGAGCATCAACGGCTGAGATCGCATCGCTCCCCCGCGCTCCACCCGCCCCAACCCCTCCCCACGCGGCGTGCCCCCCATCCCCCTCCCGCACGCACGCACGCACGCACGCATCTACGCCTAACCCTAACCCTACCCTCCGCCGCCTCCGCCTCCGCCTCCCAACGCCGCCGCCACCGGAGCTCCCCACGCCGCCTCCCCTCCTCTCCCTCTCCCGTCGCCGATTCCTCCCCTCTACCTCTAGCCGCGCTGCCGATCCGCCAGCTCACACTCCACCGATCCTGACGATCGCCGCGCGCCGATCCCCAATCCACCGATCTGCTGGCCAGGCCTCAGGTCGCCAATCGGCCGGCCAGCCCGCAGTGGGCCGATCCCGCCCCACCGCTCCTCCAATCCGCCGAAGACGATCTTGCCCCCAAGATCCCCTCCGTCGAACCCACGTCGCCGATCCTGCGCCCAATACGTCCGTCGCCGACAGCCCATCCGCCGACTCTGCAGGCCGATTCTTCCACACCGTCACCCGTCGCCCACCTCTTCGCCACCATCCTTGGATTGGCCAGGTTAGTCTACATGTATTTCTTGTCGCCGATTTTGTCAAGAAAGAGAAAAATGCACAGATATGCAAGACAATAGAAAGACATAGTATGTGTCAATTAAAACCAAAACAGTGAGCTCATTTTGATGGCTTGGAAACCTTGTGGAATTCATTTATCGATTTGCGATGTAATGATTTTCTGCTTGTTTGTTGGGGAAGCAAGCAGTTTTTTTCCATTTTTACCTTTGCTTGTCTATAACAATCTTGACGACCACACGGTATATGCACTAAAATTTTTTAGCATTTTGTTTGACCACGTGATCTATCGCCTAAATGCTAAGATCCAATATAGATGTTCCCCTCCTCTTCGCCCTCCTTCATCTTTTTTTTATGGATCGGATAGGATCGGATGGAGATTCAGATGAGCAAGGCAGGGGCGATGGAAGCCGCCGGCGAGACGGCGACGTTCATCCGATGCGTGCGCCAGTGGATTCACTCCGTTCATTTGTTGCAAATTTGGGTGTCAACATCATTGTCGCTGCGAGAGGTTCTTCACTGATCCAAACACTATTATCTGAAATTTTCTTCCTTTGGACTAACCTGTAAAAATTTCAATTCATATATATAAAGAGGCCAATTTGAATTAATTTGCTTGGTCGATTTTCTTATATATGCTACTGATCACAGTCTTGTGCTCCTGCTAGAGAAAAGGCAAAGAAACGCCGTGCAAGAGAAAGCCTTGAACACTATAACGCTTTGCATCCAGTACAGACATCCTATATATACATCTGAATAATTTGATAAGAGAACGGAAATATACTAACTTTGTTTTCCTTTTCTAATTGTGTTTTGATTGTGACTAATCAGGGCAGTGAATTTTAATACGGGTGATGAATCAGGCCATTGTAGTGGTACTTGGACCCATGGGAATTTTCTAGCTCGTCGGAAGCGCAGAGGCAGCTGCTTCTCGTTCCTACTACCTTCTCCAAGGACGCTCTTCTTTTATGAACAACGTCATTATATACATCATGATTTTTATGGTGTTGTGACATGCATTCCCTTAGGTACGCACTTTCAATAGTCCACGGGCATTCCCATTTCTCATACATGTTAATAATACATTTACTAAATTTTCATCTTATAAAATGACTATAGAACTTTTAGTTTTATTGATTTCTGAATACAAATGCTTGATTTAATTCTTCCTTTGATTTGTAACATTTTGCCAGTTTAGTGCTTGTTTGATGACAGATTAAATTTTAGATCTCACCCGAAAACTCCATGTTCTAAACTATTCGTTATTCCAGTTACCTTGATACACGAGTAGGGCTTGTTAAGAAAATTGGAGCTAACTTGCTAAGCTCACTTTCATAACAAAATACCAAGAGACTCTTGGTATGTGGTTTTAAGTTGAAGAATACTGCAGAACGGAACAGTTTTTTTTTTTTTTTTTGGTGTTCCATCTCTAAAACAGCATTGGACTTGCTGTTTACAAGCTCTGTATATAATAATTAAGTGTTGCAAATTTCTGTCCCATTCCATTTATTTATTTAATTATTTGATGTTGTAATATGTTGCTTGCTCAATTGATATCACATTGGAGTAACCTATTTGCTCAGCATATAGGTTCATCTTTCAGAAATTACTAATAAGTACTCCATGTGAGTAGGTTCAGTTTTCAGAATTTAATTAGAAGCAGCAGTATGTTTTCAGAAATCACATTGCGAGGTGAAACCACATTGGAATACACAATTTTATTCATAGGTTCATTTTTCAGAAACCACTTATTTTTCAGTTTTCAGAAGTAGTACACCATGTATCTTACTCAACATTATTGACCGCTTACTGTCAGTGTTGTATATCATGCAAGACAAGAAAATCATTCCGCCCTTTTTAAGATAAGTGCTTTGTAAGACCGACCATGATGCTTTCTTGCAGGATGATGACAAATGTGAAAGGGTGGTTCTATCGATACATGCAGAATCATCAGGGTCGCTTGCCCTTGAAGAAACTTCATCTTACTTCCTATATGCATATTGGCCTTCAATTTGATGAACAAATAGAAGAGATTGGGATCCGGCCTATTATTGTACGCCTTCATGTGAAATACATGGTTTTTTAATGTACATTGTAAAGAAATCAGCTAAACATTCTTCTTTGCAAGGTAAATTTGCTTGCTTACTTTTAAGCTTAGGATATATGACAGCCTATTCAATTATTCATCCTTTTGAGATTAATTTTTGTGCTTTTATTACTAATGTCTAATGTAGCGGTCCAAACTGAAGTACCATCATATTTTCTTAATTTGAAACAGGTTTCATTTACTGCTGGAACTAAAACTGAATCTTTTGAACATGAAAATATTTAAAATGTTGAGTCTCGTTGCTTGCTTCTCCTCCACCAGGTCTACTGCTGAGCTCCACCATATTGGGTTTTTGTAAACCATATTTTGTTTAGTGCTTACACATTATAGACAGCACCAACCTGAAATTTTTTATTAAAAAAACACCAAGTTGAAATTTAGGCCTCTAGAGCTCGAGGACTTCGGGCAATAGTTTGCATGACAAATCGAACTATGAGAAAGGGATGCTTGGACTACACCTAAACGTATTACTTACCAAATTAGTTGTCTATTGTATTTCAGCATCACATGCAAAATGCAGCTCAAACCATTTATATTTCAGGAGGGAGAATTGAAAAAACATTTTTTTCTAGGGCGTATTATTCCTATATTTCCCTAATAATAACATGACATGTGCTTGTATTCTTCAGAAATATATACCCAATTACCAGAACAATCGTGTCCTGCGTCTCGCTCTGTACCATGTCTGTGTGAATCTCCCCCTCATGATTTTATCATGTTACACCTTCAAATTCATGGGCCTGAGGAGCACTCTTCCGCTCTGAAATTACTCGTCAACGTACATCTATACATGGACTGGTGTCTGGTGAGAATTTCCCAAGGCTCAGATCCACTTTTTTTTTTTTACTGAACTGCTTGGAGCGTCTTACTGTCCCTTGCATGAGTTGTCCCTCATCTGTTGTGTAAAAGACTGTTTGAGAACGATAAAGATTAGAGGAGAAAGAAGGGAATCATATGTAGATTCTGTATGTATGATCTGCCTCCAAAACCGGTGCTCCTATATGGTAACCGTCATTGCTGTAATTCTTTATTGTAATTTTGAACTATAGAGTTGATGGTGGTGAGTATGTTTCCACTATTTCATCTTGTAATTCTCTATTTGAAGCAAAATAAAAGGTTTTTCTTTTGTGTATGTTTCCACTGGCTTGATGATCGAGGATATATGACTTGTATCTTGTTTCTGGATTAAATATGTAAAGTTAGACTGCATGGCCTTTGGATGCATTGTTGCACAAAGGATGAGCCAGATTGTAAAGGGCACGGGTCTGCATGGTTGGCCCATTTAGACGACTTGAACGTGTCTTTTTCTTCTCTATCATATTAACATCACTTGGTTTGATTGGTTTGGTTTTCAACAATATAATTATCTCTTTTTGTTAGTGGTCTGAAAATTATCTTATCTTGTGCATTCCAGTATATATTTTTGTTTATTTAAACTACATTATCAAATGAAGCCGTAGCGTTAGCACGGGCAAATTACTGGTCTTTGAAGATTAGCAGGATGTCGTCAGTTATCTTGTATTCCATCAGGCTTTCGTCCTTGAGGTACTGAGGTATATCTTCTATGTCAAGACTAGGTTTAATAACTTCTTGTATTAGTCTCTCTTCCATATCTTGCAGGGCTTGCGCCTTCTTCGCCGCCCCGGCCATCTCAACCCAAAACTTCTCCGATTCCTTCTGTGCCTGGACCTTGAGTTTCTTCTGACCAAATATTTTTTCGAGAATACCCTTCTGACCAAATATGTTAAGATTCCCCTCGAAAGGGGCATTTATAAACTTGAGCCGGAGATCGTCGGGCACCTTGTGGTCATTGTAGTGTTGCTCCTGCAGATCCAGCCTGATGTGCTCAGGAAGGTCGCAGCGCCTGAGAATCCTTGCAGTCTGTTGCTTGAATCGCTCCTCCAAGTCATGTAGGGCCTGCGCCTTCGCCGCCGCCCACTTCTGAGACATCATCTCGACAGGATTTGCCGTGATTCTGCCCCCGGCTTAGTACTGCAGCAACAAAATTCCACTTCGAGGCTCGAGATTTTTAATTCACGGAGATGCGATGCGACGCTGTGCTGTGTCATGCCGTGCCGTGCCGTGTCAACATCGGGTTAAATCTAGGGGAGAAGAAGTCGAAAACTAACGAATAGGATAGAATCCCAGAGGGAAACGGAGTCGGAAAAAGAACTTGATGCCCCTCGCTCGTAGCGGCTTCTCGCAACCCCAACCCCTCCTCCCCGAATCAACGACGGCGCTACCAGGATCGGTCGAAGGCGGCGACGTCGCGGAGTTTACGCGGGTTTTCGTTTCGAGGGGCCTGTGTGTGTACAGAATTTATTTCAGATTTTAAAAGATAATGTCTTAAAATATAAGGAATTATGCTCTTATTTTTAAGAGATTAAGGTTGAAATAAGTAAGAGTTGTGATTAGTTGAGAAGAAGATAAGTGAAAAATAAATAAATTAAAGATGGTTATGATTGGTAAAGATAGGAAATGTGGTTGTAGAAGTAGTTGTATTTTAAGACAAAATTGAATTGCTCCGATAGTTATATTTTGAGACAAAAGAAGTAAGAACTAGTTTCACTGAATTGTTTACGTTTCAATCCTCTTTAAAAACTCATTTTAAAAATAAACTCACGAAACCAGTAAATTTAACCATTGCCATAGGGCATCTTACGAAAGGCATCCCTTATTTAATTACCCTCCTATATCCACCCATCCCTTATTTAATTAGGGATATTATAGCCTTTTCTCTTCAATCTTAACCCATGCTAAACAATCTAGAGATGTTAAGGTCTCTTATGAAAGGCAGCAATTTTAAAACACTGTAATTAGGAGGACATGCCAACACAATCACAATTCACAAGGAATCTAAAAATACACTTCAAGATTATGTTTGTTTGGATGCTTCTCAGGAAAAATAGTACATGAAAATTTAGAGAGATATAAGTTTTCAAGAGCTTTGATTTTATAGGAATCCCAAAGACTCGATCTATTTGTACCAAAGGACCATATATCGTACTCCTCCGTCCTTAAATATAAAACGCATTTTAATTGTACATAATCTTATAATATCTTACTTTGACCATTAATTCATTCTATAGGAGATTATAAGAAACTATAAAAATTGCATTGTATGAAAACAAATCCAAATACAAATCTGATGATACCACATGCAAAATACTAGACACCAATATAGTCAGTTTAACTATTAATCAAAACTTTCAAATATTAACTTTGCGAAAAACAAGGAGGCTTTATGTAAAAACAAGGACGCTTTATGTAAAGGACGGATGGACTACAAAATTTCAAACACCCTTTGTCAGAAAGGGCATAGTATACATAACTACATTTATTTGTAAGGCCCAATACGACCATTTTTTGCGTGTATAGCTTTCAGCGGGCCAAATCCAACCCAAATAAGAAATGGCCCATTTACCCGCAAGAAGAAAAGGTGGCCTTCTTTTCCTGAAAAGAGAAAAAAACGAGAGAAGATTTCTCCTCGGCGACGAGGCGGCGGGCGGCCACTCCAGTCGGTGGTGATTCATTTGCCCGCCTTCCTTCCCTTCCCTTCCCGTCTCTCACCTTCTCCGGCGAAGTGCGGCGGCGATCTCCCCCGACCTCGCCTCCTCTCGCGCGCGCAATCGGGCGCACGAGCTCCGAGGCGCGGCCTCCTCGTGGCGCAGGTTGGGAGCCTGGCCTCGCCTCCGCCGCCGCCGGTTCCATCTAGGTTCTAATCGAACCGGAGGTATAAGTTCTCCCTCTATCTCCTCCTACCTTGCGCAACTTCGTGAGATGATCTGGCGTCTGGTTCCGATGCTGTGGATTCTGAAATTTTTGGTCGACGCTGGGGCTATATCTACTGGTGTGCAATGTAGTCATAAAATCCTAGGTGGGGCTTGAGTCCCAAGCTGGAATTTGGTCCTCATCACCCAAACCTAGACCGAGGAATAGATGCAGGATTGTACTAGAGATTTTTGCATCCTATAGTTGCTACTGAGCTTAATAATTCCTGGATTGGTAGTTTGTGCGGTTTAGAAAGGGGATGTGCGTTTTTGGGTATGGGTTACGTCAGGTGTTTCTCATTGGGAGAAACTGATAGTTTGTAGGGTTCATGCTGACCATTTGATTTGACATCATGTTCACTTCTTCAAGCAACATGTTTAAGTGTACTTCTGAAGTTTCTGGAAGAAACTTCTGATCTTATTTACTTTTTTCTTGGGGGGGATACGTTTTGCTGCCAACCATGGCTGATTTTCACTATTCCCCCAGAATGCATAAATGCAGACAATAAAACGCTTGCCGAAGAGTGTCCATAGCTCCTTGCGCTCAAGCATTATTCTATTTGACCTATCAAGGGTTGTTGAGGAGCTGGTATATAATAGCATTGATGCAAATGCGAGCAAGGTATTCCTTTCACATACAAAAATGGGAAAACATTCTGCATACAATATCTTCAGTGTTATAAGTTTCCCTTTTGATTCATTTCAGATTGACATCTCAGTGAATGTCAGAGCATGTTATGTTAAAGTGGAAGATGATGGTATGTTTGTACCTTAAGTTTTAAATCTCTTTCTACTGGTGATCGCTTTCAGAATAGCATGTAACTCTGTTGTAACTTTTTCTTGGGGAATACATTACCCTGTTGCAAATTGTAACTACTTCAGGCTGTGGTATTACTCGTGATGAATTGGTTCTCGTAGGAGAAAAATATGGTAAGTTAAAACTTCCACCCTTACTTATACATCTGCTTTTACTTCCTATACTCAGAACTGCTGTTTTCGTCATGTTAAATAATGGTCTTGCATTGTTGCAAGCTCCTTCACATGATGAAGCATGCCCTCTGGGTGCTTATCTGATTCATGAGTGCCAGAATGGAGTTATTCAAAAAGAAAGGGAATTTATGGTTTCTTAGATAGCAATAATGGAGACATTATCATTATATGATATTTGACATTAACTGTTGATATTGAAAGCAGGCGTGTTTATTGTTACTTGCATAAATTGATGATCAGTAAATGAAAACACTTTTGTTGTTTTTCTGTTGGTATCAAGTAACTGTGGACTATTTCCAGTGATGCTTTATGAAAATCATCAGTAGACACAATTTCACGGCAATCTATCTTTTATTTCTCACTCATGGGTCACGAGATGTTATGCATTAATATCTTGTTTATTAAGCTTCTTCATTGTTTTTTCAACCAAATATATGCTTCTGTGCTGTCATCAGGTTCGTAAGAATTAGTTGTTAAGATTCTGCCTTTCAATAAATTCACTATGTTAAGATAATTTTTTGTTAAATGCGTACTCACCACATGAAGTACTGTAGTTATTCACACTGGTGTTCAATGTGCTAAACATATATGGCCCTCTTATTCTATAACAGCATCATCCAAGTTTGAAAATGTAATGATTGATGGGGAACCTAGTTCCAGAAGTTTTGGGTTAAATGGTGAATCACTCGCATCACTTTCTGATATATCTGTTGTTGAAGTAAAGACAAAAGCTCGTGGGCGACCAAATTCATATTGCAAGATTATAAAGGTACTGATTGCACACTTAATGTTTTAAAAGCTCAGCATAATCTTGATATACCCGTGCATAGTGTATCTGAATTCTTTCTGGCAACTATACAGGGATCCAAATGCTCACATCTGGGAATAGATGAGCAGAGGGAAGTTTCTGGAACCACAGGTACATTTTACTCTACATTTAAAGAGCAAGAAAATAACACTTAACTCTAGTCATGTACTCATGTGTGCTGTTTTTTTCCTTCCCGTTTTATCTTGTTACACGAACTATTTGTCATGATGTTTTTCATCTTTGTAGTTATTGTTCGTGAGCTTTTTTACAATCAACCTGTACGCAGGAAACAAATGCAATCTAGGTACACTAACCATGTTATCTTTTTCATGTGTACATGCTTCTTACAATTCACAATTTTGATTACAAGTTGATTTGATCAATGTCTTTCTGAACATTATATTTTTTTGTAGTCATAAAAGAGAACTACATCATGTGAAGAAGTGTGTTTTGCAAGTTGCTCTCATTCATCCACAAGTTTCACTCAGACTTATTGATATTGAGAGGTATTATATTGTGCTATGCTAGCCATTTTAATTTTACAATACTGCATGAACCATGTATATTGACATATCCTTTTGATGTATGTAGCGAAGATGAATTGCTATGCACGATTCCTTCATCATCCCCTTTGCCTCTTATATCAAACATTTTTGGGAACAATGTCTCCAGTTGTCTTCATGAGATAGCTACCTCTGACCAGCATTTGGCTCTGTCAGGGCACATCTCCAGACCAACAAATGTTTTCTGTAATAAGGTAACATTTATCCTATAAGTTCGCGGTTGTTGGAACAAAAGTTTGACAACATGTCTTCACCAAAGTCTATGTTTTTCCCCTGTAGGATTTCCAGTACCTGTGTATCCTGCAATCCAGTTCTTCTTCTTATTTTTTGATGCAATCCAGTTCTTTACTATCTAGTTTCATAGTTCCATGTACCATTTATTTTGATAGCTGGAGCTGTGAGACATCCTTGACTTTCCAAAGATATCAACTCAAGATTTGTCAGTAAAAGCCCAATCCACAATATGCTCAATAATCTGGCATCTAGTTTTCAATCTTCCATAAGAAATGAGGAAATTGATGTTCGGAGTAAGAAGAGGCAGAAAAATGAAGCCTATCCTGCATATCTGCTAAACCTGTGCTGTCCTAGATCAAGCTATTGTCTACATTTTGAGCCTTCACAGACTATTGTGGAATTCAAGGTGATTCATGACACATTTATTCTTTCTTCTGGTAAAGCTTCATATGTAAACAATGGATCTAACTGAAACTCTCAATAGGATAAGCTGTTAAAGTGACTTTATATTTTTCTTTAAAACATGTTGATGTGTTATTTCTGTTTATTTTAAAAGGCAAATTTGCTTAGCTTGACATTCATTTTCCCACTTCTTTTATGCTTTTCCTACTATTCAGGATTGGCGAGCTGTGATGTATTTCTTTGAACAAACTATAACAAATTACTGGAAGAAGCATGCACCACAACTGCGAGAAGGTTAGAAAAATATTTACTTTTCTGATGATGTCTTTCCTGAACTATTCTGAAATGTAGAAGATGTTGATTGAATTCTTTCCTTATTGTTATCATTTTCTATTGTAGTCAAATCTATTGACGATGGTACCCGTGTGCCTCTTGGAAGAGATGGTCAGTAACTTGGTGAACATAAATTCACCTTTTCTTTTGATTTGTCTGCCTTGTGAGCTTTGTGCACGTGTTATTTTGCAGTGAAATCAAATCAGGACCTTTTAAGGCATCATGATGTGCAGAAGATGGAAGGTGCCGCTGATTTAAATACAGTAAGAGATATGAATATTGATACAGGTGCTCCAGCAGCACCTAAAGGCAATTACCTTTCTCTGGATATGGAGCCATCCACATGGCGTTTTCACAACCAGATCAGTGGTGTATCCAACAAAGATGATGTTGCTAGGATTGATTGGAAGTTTGGTCATGAGCAAATATTTTCCCCTCAAAGTTATAATTATGGGTGGTTGGAGGATGGTTCTTCCCCTTTAGTGGACTCTGATCTTTCAGGTGCTAGCCCAATTATTTCTAAAAGGCACAAGACAAAAGATATATTCCATGCATATTCTGGGAACATTGGATTTCTGCAAGATCCAGAACTCGAAAATGGTCCAGAAACTGAAATCCAAGAATCTTGTTTTGAATATCCCAATAAACCGAACAGAATGACCTGTGATTTTGTGAAAAACCAAACCAACATAGAGACACGAGTTTCAGGCTGTGATGGATTCTATGTTGATTTTGATGAATTGAATGAGGACGGTCTACTCAGTGAGATCTCAGAGACAGCCACTGACATTTCTTTCCCTCAAATGTCACACTTCCATGATGGATTCTATCCTAAAGATGTTAGCACCTCTAGGGGTTTCTGTAGTGTCATGAAAAAGTTCAGCAAAAGGCAAAAGAATTCAAATGCAATTGCCCAAATGAACTTCCATGATATGCAAGCAGTGTGTGAAAGTGATGACATGGACAAGTCGTCCATCAAGGATATGTGCCTTCATTTCTTTCATCCTTTTTCATTTGCTGCTGATACACCTCGCTGTCACAGTCATGCAAGGATGGAATTGCATGGAAGGTCAAATAAAAGCATTAACAATTGGAGCTGTGAAAGTATCGACTGTGATTCTAGATTTACTCCAGACAGGTCTAATATCGATTCATCAATAATTTTTGAAGGAAGCAAACATCTCAATAACTTTGACAGTGGAACTCAACCTCCTAGTCACTTCAATCATGAATATTGTTCTGTCGACCCGTTTGCTTCCGAACAGGATCAGATACCCTTGAAATCAGAAAATACTGCAAGAATGGCATCTGATATTTCTCATGAGAAAAGTTCCACTGGTTGTCATCTGAGCGTACCTTTTTCCCAATTGGCAAATGGTGGAAAGATTACTGAAGATCAGTATGGAGGCAACCAGAGGCCCAGGTTCTCCAAAGGTAGATATAGGAGTCGTTCTGCACCACCATTTTACAAAGGCAAAAGAAAATTCCTTAGATTAAATGAACCGCTGACCAAACTGACTACAAAAGGTGATAAGGATTTCACTGTTAACGGCTCCGTAGGTATGTCTTCTCACACCATGGCAATCGTTTATACTGCTCTGTTATTAGCGCTAAGTTTGTTTCTTTTAAATTAAATGCAGACATAACGGATGTTCAGGATTATACATCGCATGTGAATGCAACACAACCTAATCCTGTGAGTTGTAGCAGTGAGTTTTCTGACATAAATTTCAGGTATGCTTCTAATACTGAAAATGATTTACTCTCTTTTATTTTATCTTTTTTAAAACATTTGACTATACACTTGCTTAGCTTGAAGGAAAATGTGAAAATGTATGAAGAGCAATGTTCTGATGAGCTTGAAGACTCTACTGCTTCAGATGAAATAACTAAATGGCGCGACAACTCTGAACAGCATACAGTTGAGCACGTGTTAAGAGTTATATCACTATGCACCATTTCCTATGCAGCTATGTTTATGCTTTTATCTTCCTCTGTAGGTTTTGGAGTTGCAACATGGTCCTTATGAAAGCTGTGATGATGTACTTAGCATTTCTTCTGGGCCCTTACATCTCTCATGCAGTGTTCTTGTTCCTGAATATGTTGATAAAAATTGCTTTGAGGAGGCAAGAGTATTGATGCAGCTGGATAAGAAATTTATTCCCGTCATATCTGAGGAAGTACTACTACTCGTTGATCAGGTTTGTACTCAAGTAATGTCATTTCTGGAAATTTATTACTAACTAGTATATATATATTATTTTGTGGTAGTCATGTTGTGGAAATGAATTCTTTTTGGTTGCTTGTTACATTTAATGATGGGGACCTGTGACTTTTTTCTTACTGTTTAGAATTCACTACTTATAGGATATGCTTAGCCTTTCGGTATATGATGCTTGAGCACATAAAAATGTTTTTGAAATATGTGCCCGATACCAGAATCTTTTTGGATTTTACCTCTTAAATGAAACACAAATAATGTATTTCTCATGCTCGTGTGCTATATGAAGTAGCCAGTGTGTATGTGGTGACAAAAGGTTATTCTTTACTTTTTTTTGCAGCATGCAGCTGATGAAAGGATACGTTTGGAGGAACTCCGTCGAAAGGTTGATTATTTCAAATTGACCAGGAAGATTTTCTATTTTGTTTTACCTCTTCTGTATTAATTTCCTTTTGATTACAGGTTTTGTCAGATGATGGCAGAGGAATCACTTACTTGGACTCTGAGGAGGACTTAGTAAGTCAGTTCCTAGCAGTTGTCTTCTGCTGCATTGTATTAATAACTTAATATGGTACTCTGAGGAGGACTTAGTATATCTAAACTATCTTTACACTAATATATTATATATATTTTCGGGAACTGGCACTAAGATGTGTTGTTTGATCGTTTATCCCCTATTTATTTGTCAGGTTCTCCCGGAGACTGGATTTCAATTGTTCCAGAAGTATATGGAGCAGATCCAAAAATGGGGCTGGATCATCAATAATTCTAGCAATTCCTCTGAATCATTCAAAAAGTAGGTGCTCGACTATCATGTGAATGCAGGCCTTTTCTTTTGAATGGTTGGCCTTAGGTGCTATTTTTATTGATGCTCTTTTTGCACGTCTTCTAGTTTTGTTCTTTTGAACAATTTTTCTTCTGTAGTGAACACAATTTGAGCATAGTCACTTTAGAAGGTCATCAAGAACTTCAATTTTAACATATGGTCATAACAATTGTTACTACTCCTTACTGCAATATGCACAGCCCTCCTGCGTTTTCCTCAAAAACATGTGTCATGTTATGATGTTTTGGATGGCTCGGTCCATCATTTTCTACCTATTGTGAAGGAGCAAAAGCTATGTATCCAATCTGTATGTACTAGCACATAATTTACATGTACCATTTACTTTATATTTTTCAGGAACATGAATGTTCTGAGGAGACAAGCACGTCTTCTTACTCTTGCTGCTGTGAGTAACCTTTTCTCTGATCCATATATAAATCAACTTCTTTGTAATTCCTGCTGATTGTACTTCCCCTGGAACCTGTCTAGGTGATCTGTACTTCTGTTGACTATATTCTTATTTCTGTTGTAAATGTTAGTCCGAAACTTCATTATCCATGAAATGTCCACAAATAAAAATTATAGACAAGCTTCAAACACTATATTTCTTTGAAACCTTCAGTCCTATCTTTCTGAAAATTAAGTAATCAAACATTTAATAAGGGATATAGTTCTCATTGAGTCGTGTAACTATCCTTTTATATGTCATTTGCTACTTGTAGCCCTTTCTTTATGCTGTAGTGATCTTGTTAATCATTCTGCATTTTTTTTTTGTTACTGTCTCTTTGAAGAATCAATATTATATAAGGAGTAGTTGTGGATATGCACTTATCTTTTTTTTATAATTTTTTTCTTTGCATATTATCCTAATGGTGATATAAATCTGGTGAAACTTTTTCGGAAAAATTGTGACAATATTATTGTGATCTCATCATGCTGCTGCACAGGTTCCATGTATTTTGGGCGTCAATTTAACAGGAAAAGATCTTATGGACTTTATTCAGCAGGTGATTGATTCCGCTGCACTTCATTTTAAGTTATGAAACTCATTGATTTATGTTCATGTTAGTCAAATTGTTTGAAAGTGTAATGCTTTTCTTGACAATGTAGCTGTACACAGTTAGATTTAGTTAACCAGTCTTAAAACATAATAATTTGGAAGGAAGGTTAAACTGCAGGGAAACGTTTTGCCATTTTGACCCCCGAGTTTTCTTATGCATTCCTATTTTGTCCAGCTTGATGAGACGGATGGTTCGTCAGCTATCCCCCCAGCAGTCATCCGAATCCTCAATTTCAAAGCTTGCAGAGGTAACATTATGTCACTCTCTTTTTGTTCAAAAGTCTTATTTACTTCTGACTAAAAATGGCGTCCTAATGTTTGTTCTTGGCCGACCGTAGGTGCTATCATGTTTGGCGATCCTGTGTTACCATCTGAGTGCTCTCTTATCATCGAAGAACTGAAAACAACATCTCTATGCTTCCAGGTACTATTTGAAGCGCTGCAATTTCCAGGTCTTATTCCTATTGTTAGCCTAGGGTCTACTGATGAAAGCTCCATTAGAGTATTATTAGTGTGTAATTAAGGGCTTATCTAGTTTGAAGCCCTACCAAATTGTTGGTAGTGCCAAACCTTTGCACTGCCAAATTTTTGTGCCAAAACCTTGGCAAAATAAAAATGGCCCTAAGATTTTTCATTGCCTTTTCCCTTGCAGTGTGCTCATGGGCGCCCGACCACCGTGCCGATTGTGAACGTCGCATCTCTCCGCGACGAATTGGAGAGGCTTGGAATGCTGAGCCTAAGGCAAGAAGAGACTTGGCATGGTCTCTCGCACCATGGACCCAGCTTTGAACGTGCACAGACGCGCCTCAGAAAACTGAGAAAGCTGCGTGGTGGCCTGTAACTGTACAAGATGTAGGATCACACATAGGGTAAATAGTCCAAAAGATAGAGAGAGCAATCGTGCATAGTGCTTAATAGAAGTGGCTTTGTAGTTTGTACAATTTTCATTTGTTCCCCAAGGAGAGGAGGTAAAACAGTCATGATCCGTGTTGTACACTAGTAAATTGCAACCATTGTGATTTTTCAAGGCCATTCTCACCCTGTAACTTTATAAACACCTTTCCAAAGAGTTTAGGCCGAAGGCCAAGCCCTTTTTTTTAACAGAGCAGAAGGTAAGCAGCTTGTCAGCTTTGAGCTCATTCAGAACACATGAAATTTATACTCCAGTAACTAACATAATTTCCACGAAATTTATCCAAGGTTCTTCTTCCAAAGTAGTAATAACAGAGTTTTTGCCTTCTCATTTCAGAGGGCGCCAAGCAAGACCGAAGATGGCCCAACCCCTAACCTCAACTTGGGCCTTATTTACAATGGGCCTATCCAAGCCCAAAATCCAGCCCACTGAGATAGTGGACGGCCTCTCTCGTGAACCGTGCAGGGCACGCTACTTACTCCAGCGTTGGCGCGCGGCGGCTTTCGGAGTTTTCCCCATTTCCCCTCAAATCCTCCCGCCCAAAAAATCCCCCACCACCGCCATCGCCATCGCCGATTCCCCAAAATTTTCCCATCTCCCTCTCTCCTCCTCGTCGCCGGCGATGGGCGCCGCCGCAGGGGACAACGACTTCGCGACGCCGCCGCCTCCCGCGCGGGCGCCTGGTAGTAGCAGCGGTGCGTTGGTGTACCAGGTGGGCGGCGTGCCGGTGGAGTTCCCCTACAAGCCGTACGGGACGCAGCTGGCCTTCATGGGTCGCGTCATCGCCACGCTCGACCGAGCCCGCCGCCAGGGCCGCTCCCACGCCCTCCTCGAGTCCCCCACCGGCACCGGCAAGTCGCTCTCCCTCCTCTGCTCCGCGCTCGCTTGGCAGCGCCAGTACCCGCTCCGCGCCCCTCCCGCCCCCGCCGACGACGAACTCGAGGAAGCTCCCCATCGACCCGTTCCTCCACGGCGGCGGATTCGTCCCCGAGGAAACCCAGAAGCAGCAGCAGGCCACGCCCGGTACGTTCTTGGAGGGAGATCTGCTCTTTTCTTGGTAATTGGTGGCGCGGCCCGTCGTTGTTGCTCATTTCGGTTGTCGCGGTTTCTTGATGTTTAGGCGTCCCGGAGAAGGCGGCCAAGAAGAAGAATGTTCCGACTATCTACTACGCGACGTAAGACTATCTGTTCTCTTGCCCAAATTGACGAGACGATCTTGGTTGATTCTGAACTGTTTGGTTGGTTCTTTTTCTGAAGGAGGACGCACGCTCAGATAACACAGGTGGTCCGGGAGTACCGCAAGACGTCGTACCGAGTGCGCATGGCCATCTTGGTAATCACTGCTTTGTTTTCGGTTTACATGAGAATGCATTGTTCAACCAATGTTGCAAGTGGCACATATAGCTTAAATACTTCTATTTAATCGCCACATGGTAGCATAGTTGCAATGCCTCTTTTGCCACATGTTGCCTGATGTCAAACTACGATGTTTCAACTGCATGCTGTTTGAACTTGATTTCTAATACAAGTAATGTTGGTTTGAAGGGTGTCAAATCCATCCTCTTTCTGTCTTTAGTTTCTGTTAATGAAATAGTAATCATGCAACGCAGGCCTCAAGGAAGCACTATTGTGTCAATAAGAGTGTATGCATGAGTGGCAACATCGATGATCAATGGTAATATACTCTATGAAACCTTTTTCTTCACAAGCCTTTTCATTTCCATTGCCTACGTTAACTGTTTTTTCTTTCCATCATTAGCAAATCACTCCTTGATGACAGTGCTCAAGGCTGTCCAGAATACAAGTAAGCTTTCCTATTTCAACACAAGGAGAATATATATACTAACCTGGGAACATTCCCCTTTTTATTACCAACACAATGAGCAAATTATACTTGCAGGAATGCACAGAAACTAAGTCGCCATCCATCCCTTCAGATTGGTGGCTGCTATGAAGTTCATGATATTGAGGATCTCGTCAAAGTTGGACGAAAAGTGAAGGGTTAGCCTCTGTTTGGTTTCATGCATTTCCTCCTGATTACTAAGAAAAGTATTCTGCCACTTGTGGTTTCTGATACATATTCAATTGCCAATTCTTTGTTGTCTATCTGCAGGGTGCCCATATTTTGCTTCACAAACCATGGCCGAGGCAGCTCAACTGGTTTTCTGCCCATATAACTATCTAATTAGTCCAATTGTGAGGAGAGCAATGGACATTGACATCAGAGGCTCAATCATTGTTCTTGATGAGGCACAGTAAGTCAAGAATCATGACTTGTTTTCAGCCAATTGATTACTTGATTAACTTAACTGAAATATACTTCAATAGTAACTTTAGATCAGTTAAAGATAGTTAATGTTTTTATTTCACAATCCTCATCCTTTTATATTGCAGCAACATAGAAGACATAGCACGTGATGCTGGAAGTTTTGATGCTGATGAAGAATCACTTCACTGTAAGTGAATTGTCTGTTATTCTATTTAAGGCTCATGGCTATCTGTAAAAAAGTTCTAAGCTAAATTCAATTGTGCTGTTATCAAGCTTTGCGACAAGAATTACAAGGGTTAGTGACTGATGAGGCTGTTGCAATGATATACGGGCCCTTGCATGATGTTGTTCAGGTAATTCTACTGAATTTTCTAGAAGATAGAGGGAGAACATAGTTAACACCAAGAAATTTAAGTTGCAAGCATTAAGCTTTTAATACTTATGCAGGAGCTTACTAGTTGGATTGATGAACGGGGAAATGATCTTCAAAACAATGAGTTTCAGCATCCTGCTTCATTGTATGTATATTTTTTGCCTTTTATCTTATGTATCTATTTAGTGCTTATCATTTATTCTTCCTTGTGGTTTATGTCTAGTTGTATTCACTATATACTTGTAAAAATCAAATACCTCAGTAAGGCATCACTTGTTTATGAAACATAACGTCATGATTCCCTGAAATCGCTACTCCTACATGTTTGCAATGAAGCATGCCAATAAACATTTCTGTTGCATTCAATTGGTTATAACTATAACTCATTGTTTTTGTAATCCTTCAGTTGGACTGGTGAAGAGGCTATGAAGGAACTCCAGTCTGCTGGCATTACTCCTGTGAATTTCCCAATATTGCAGGAGTGTGCAACAAAGGTGCTTCCTATTCAAGTGTTACAGCGCATTAACTCTTAATGCAGCTGTCAAACATTTTCTGTGTAATATTGTTTTGGGCCTTTGACATCCAAAATTTTCAGCAACTATCTTAATATTGTTTTCTTGTTTCAGGCAATTAAAGCTGCTTCAGATGCTGAATCAGAAGGAGTGCACTTAAGTGGTGGTCCAGCTATGACACTAGAGAGTAAGCAGCAATTATTTTTTTTCTTTATCATTAAGGCATTTAATGACCTAATGTTATTGTGGTGGTTCAGCTATGGCACTAGAGAGCAGCAAATATTTTATTTCTTCATCCTTAGGAATTTAATAATCCAGTGTTCGTTTGCATTTTGCAGGTTTATTCTCCTCGTTGAGCTACTTTTTTGCTGAGAATGGACGCCATTCAAATGATTACCAACTTGCTTTACAACGTTTTGCTCAACGTGAAGGTACATATATGATGTCTTATCATCTTTGAGAAGGCTGTTTAATTCGTGAAAAGATTACTAATAAGGTGGTATTGCCATGTGAACATTTCATGCAAATGAAAATTATTCATCCATATTGTACATATAAAAGTTTTATAGAGAATATGTGGTGAGGGAGATGCATTGTCCTTTGAATTTACAGCTTGATTCAATATAAGATACCCTTCTAGTGCTTTCATTATTGAATTACTTTATCTCAAATTTGTAGTTCAAGTCACTTCTGAATTACGCCATTTTCAGGTAATTCTGTAATTGGATGGAAGTCTGTGATGAGTCTGTGGTGCCTCAATCCTGCTGTTGTTTTTCGGGACATTGCAGATTTAACCCTTTCTGTAATTCTCACATCTGGGTAAACCTTCAAGCTCATGTTTCTTTTCAAAGACCTAGTGGTGTGCTTTAATTTACTGTAGCAAATTTCACTGAAAAAAGGTACATATGCAAGTCATGCAGAATGGTAGCTATGATTTGAATTTATGCAATTCAGGCTTCTGCAGACTAGAACTTTGCTAATGACAGTTTTCAGCCTTATAGACAAGCTCCATATATTGGCATTTCAACAGTGCACCTTGTAGGTTTGCATGGCGCACTGAGACAAAGAAATCTTCCAAACTGAAAATAATTAGTTTATATGCAATCAGACATGATATATAACTGGTTCTTAACTAAATCTTCACAGCACACTCTCTCCAATGGGATCCTTTGCATCTGAACTTGGTGTCCAGTTTGAAGCTTGCATGGAAGCTCCTCATGTAATCAATGTTGGTTCTCAGGTATGCTTGTTGCAAGTTAGCCCTGAGCTGATGAAGTTTCTATATGGTGTTAAGGACCCACCTTAGAAATGTTCTTTTGTCCTAAACATTTCATTTTAAACATTTTAGTTTATTTTTCTCCAATGCAATTACTTTGAACAAAGTCTCATTCATTTTGCTACAAAACATTTTTTTTCTCTAACTATTAATGCAACAACACACAAGCCTTTTCTGTATCCTCCAAGGCATGAACTGATGGCATTGGCCTTGGAGTGTTTATGTTTGATCAGTAGTCATACTATTAGCCCTCAAGAAAAGGTGTATACTGCTAAATTGGCATGCTGATGTGTACAGTGTGTGATTAAATAGCTCGACTGATTCAACCTATGTGAAAGCTAAATATTTTGCATTAACTGACACAAATCAAACTATGCTAGCCTGTTGTCTCACTAATTTGAATTTTAGTTATGTTTAACTCTACCAGGTTTCCAGTTTTTGCACTAACTCTAGTGTCAAGAAACTTTACCTGGAGAGCTCTAACCCCTCCAGGTAAAATCAACATTTGTCTCACTGCATCTTGTGCACAGTGCAGGTTTTTGCAACTGTGCTATCTTCTGGCCCAACAGGACGTCGACTGAACGCCAGCTATAGAACTGCAAATGAACATTCTTTCCAGGTAACTTTGAATTATCCATTTTTTAAGCTGATACAGTCATATGATCCTTTTCTCTCTTTATCTCTTTTTTCTTTTTTTTTTTTGCATTTATATAGGATGAACTTGGAGCTACACTAGAAGAAATATGCAGAGTAGTGCCTGGTGGTGCTCTTGTGTTTTTTCCTAGCTACAATTTGTTGGAGAAACTACAAAGGCGCTGGTCTCAGACAGGTCAATGGGCACGATTGGAGGCTCAAAAGCATGTATGCGTTGGTAAGGTTTTGTCCAGAACTCTTAAAATGTTTACTCAAAATTCTAGAAGGAAGTATGTCTACATAGAAGCTTCCTCCATTTTTACTTATTTAAGATTTGATTCTTTCAGAACCTAGAGGAAGTACCGAGGAACTTGAGCCTGTCCTAAAAGGATATTACAACGCAATCCTTGGCAAGGCTCCCCCAAAGAAAGGCAGAGGTGGTGCAAAACAAATCGTGAAGAATCGAGTGACAAAGGGTTCATCACAGGACTCTGCTAAAGGAGGAGCTGCTTTTCTTGCAGTTTGTCGTGGAAAGGTGCTAATTCCTTGCCTTTACTTGTATTAATCAATTTATGCACATGCTTAAACCCTACCTTTTTTTGTACACCATGTGCTTATAACTACTGTCATCAGCTTATTTTATGTGGTTTTTTGTGTTGTTATTTTCAGGTATCTGAAGGGATTGACTTCTCTGATGACAAAGCTAGAGTTGTGGTATCCTTTTGTTTTCTCTTTTTTTTTTTGTACCAAAGAGAATGTAAACTTCCATCCCGACTTCCCTGTGACATCCATCATACTGGTAATAGCAAAGAGCGCTATAT
>CM002487.1:14484177-14514416 GCA_000325765.3 Leersia perrieri
TATATATATTCTGTTAGAATACATGAGCTCGTGCTTTTAATATCCAGCAATTTCCTTGACCAAGGCATCAGGTTATTGTTGGGATTCCATTTCCAAATATGTAAGTCCTTATTTTTCTTCTATAGATAATCTCAAAATCTTGTGCTGTCCTAATCGATGATAATTCAACATGGACCAGAAATGATGTTCAGGTAAAGCTCAAAAAGAGATATAATGATTCATACAAATCATCAAAAGATTTGTTGAGTGGGAATGAATGGTACTGCCATCAAGCATTTCGTGCTCTGAATCAAGCTGCAGGTCTGATTCTTTATTTTAGCTGCTTATTTACCTGCAGCACATGTACTTTGGTTAAGATGTCTAAAATGATTTGTTCCTATCCTTCATTTTTCTAGGTCGATGTATTCGTCATAAATTTGATTATGGAGGCATAATTTTGATCGGTATGTCATGTGTTTGATCTCAAGATTTCATATTTGATTGATTCCACTACTTCAGGGAATGCACTGTGTAGTTCTATTGGTTCTCAATCATCATGCTATTTGTACAGATGAGCGATATCAGGAAGAAAGAAATATTGTGTATATTTCTAAATGGCTTAGGAATTCAATTAAGAACTGCAGTACCTTCCAGGAGACAATGGATGGATTGACAAGATTTTTTCAAACTGCTGAGGTATGTAGTTATTACTCATCTGATTTTCTAAATGTGGACAGGCTATTTGAACACCGTGGCAATCACTGCAGGAACAAACAAGAATCAAAGCTCAAGATGTGTCCCGTAAGGACAGGTTGGATGCTTGTGTACTCCCATCTCATGGCGATAAAAGAAAGCTGCCATGGCCAGAACCAAATTTGTCAAACCAAACAGTAGTGCAAAACAACAAGGATGTTAAGAGTGAGTGCCACATTGATGGTGTGGCAGCAGTTGACTATATGAAGTTGTCTGATACATCATCACAGGCATGCCATATCTCTTCAAAACATTCTGGTTTGGTAAGAAAACAAATCTCCCCAGTACCAGAAAATATGCCAATAGCATGCCAACTCCTTCCCTCGTACAAAGTTCAATATAACTTAGAAGGTGAAGCAGATAATGGGACAAATTATGAAGTAAATGTGAACGTCATTGACTTGGAAGAGTGTGATACTAAACCACGGTAATTTATAGTCAATTCAGTCATATTTTTACTTAATGTGTCAGTCCAATTCTCATTTAGCCTTTCTGTAATTCACAGGTATGCAAAATTAACTATCTTTAGTCCTTCTGAACACATAACACAACATTCTGCTGTTTTGGGGAACATACAACGGTCTGCTGTTGTGGATGAAATTTATGAAGAGGTGCCAATTGCTAGTCCCAGTAATCAAAATGAGGAAAACGCCTCTACAGTGATAAACATCGATGACGGGCTGACTTCAGATCTTCCCATTTCACTTTCAGCTGCTAACAGAGACATTTCTTGTGTGTCCACATCGGCAGCTACTCCTGAAAGATTAGGTAGCAGAAGTCATTTGGAGAATGAATCTTTGACTAACAGAAGTGTAAATTCCAACTGCCAGAAAAGGAGAAAGTTAAGCTCCCCTACGAGCTGCTGTACCTACACAGAGCATTCCAGTTCTCCAAGCAAACCTTTATTACATGGTAGTTCTGATGCCAGCATGTTGTCTGGTGATCTGAGAACTGATGGAATGCGTTGCAAGAGTATGAAAATGTCAAGATATGAAAATATTAAGGTTGAAAGAAACAACAATCTTGTAGAGTTCCCATCAAAGGAGTCTATGCAGGAAAAGCTTTTCATTTGTTGTGCTAGATGCAAAACAGCACTTGGATTACAAGAGGATGGCTTTCTTGTTTCATGCTCATCGTCTTTATCTACAAAATTTTACTTGACATATCTTTGGAGACATGGACCATCAGCAGACATCCTTCCAGGAAAAGATTTTTTGGCATCACCACCCTTGAAGATAAAAGTGATGGTGTGCAATGTATCTTCACTGAACAAGATGATCCTTGGTAACTTGAGAAATGAAGGTTCTGCTAATAATTCTGGTTTTTGGTCTGAAAAGGATGGATGCGTGTTCAAGCCAGTAACATGTCATACTTGCTCTTGCAAAAATGCCTGTGTCACAATCCTCGGAGCACAAGTTGTTGCAACTGATTCGTCAAATCAACAATTTTGTGATAAGGTAGTTGGGCATATTTTGCTGCATCTTGTTATTGAATACTTTTTTTTTGGGGGGGATCTTGTTATTGAATACTATGTCCACACTAACATAATTACTCTATCTGTTTGCATGAAGGTGTTTTTGTTCGATGATCTTCTGGATGTCAAGCATGGGCTGGTGAAGGATCAGGTGACTTATTTTTGTCCCCAGATTTATATCCTTCTTGTATCTTGTCAAATACATTAGCAAAAGTAGCAAAAGCTTAATTGTGCTATATGTTTCCATGTCAAGGCTGCAAGTATTGCCCTAGAGTCCATTAAACCCATCTTGCCGCCGCCAGTAATTGATCTCGAGTCCTTTGCGTACAAACCTATGAAGAAGGATCCTGTGCCGGTGAATGCGAGAAGATCTAAGGTCAGCCACCAGTTGCCACTGTTTCATATCCTCCACAATTTTGCTGATGTTCATTTTCCTAGTGTATAGTTCAATATCATATTGTTTCTATATTGGTAAACTTGTAAAAACCTGAAATTACGGGTAGCGGAACCATACAAACAATGTAAAATTCTTTTTTTTTTTTGTTTATGTGAGCAGCTTAGATTACCTGGCACAGCCAAATCCAGGAATGGTGCATAATTTGAAAGATTAGTAAGATGGAGTGAGCATCTGTTCTATGCTCTGAAAGAACTGGGAAGTCAAGTGCATACCCTGCGGCGCACTTCACATGCGATGATGCGAATGTGATGACAGTTTGCTGTGGACATTCCCTTCCTTTTCCTCCCTTTTGTTAGGAAATAGCATGTGCATGCATCTACTATGCTCCACATAGATGAGATGAGCATGCTTTTTGGTCAGTTGAAGGGCTGATGTGTAATATAAGTTGTCCTGTAGTATGGTAATTGTTGTACATAAATGAAAGTTTGTATTTTGAATGGATTGATAGTATAAACTCAAGGCAGTAGAAATTGCTTTAAGTTCCATTTCTGATTTCTTAGAATGAGACTCTCAAGTTGCTGTCTGGACGAAATATACAGATTTATATTCTAAACTGTGAGACAGTTAAAGAAATAGGCTGCGATGCCGGCACTCTTGCAATGGCCATTAGTTTTAGTATGATTAGGATTGAAAATACAAGATAAAAAGATAAAAAAAAGCTCCCGGCGAGGATCGAACTCGCGACCTTTCGCTTACGAAGCGAACGCACTACCACTATGCTACGGAAGCAGCTCACGCACTTCGAGGAAGACAAAAGATGTTGTCAGAAATACGACCAAAAACTCTGGAAATGTAAGCATTTGTATCATCTTTTGGAAGCAGATGTAACGAAATTCTCATCTGAAACTGGAAATGTCAAAAGCTGTGGGTGTTTGTACATCTCATCAAGATATTCTCGTATCACTTACTGCTACATCACCAAGAGTAGCCAACAAAACGGAGAGAAAAGAACCTTTCTGCCAAACAATGTCTCCAGTTCACATCCAACAAACTACTCCGTAGAATATCAACCCAAGCAACCATACAGTCCACTTGCCATCCACTTTTCAGATGGTTCCAACAATTGGTGACAAAAAGACAAACTCAAGAATATTCATCAAACATGACATCATAAGATCAACCAGTGGCAGTTATCCATCAATTATACAGGCAGATGCTCCCCAATTCCACAAACATGAAGCACTGAAACCTTATCCATCAATTATCCGCTCACACCAATGGACAATGGCTGTGAGAATTGTTCAGTGTTCACAAGATCACAGCAAACAGAATTTGGCAAACATTCAGAAGCGTTGCATCACACACTGGAACAACGCAAAAGCAAGTAAACCAAATGACAGAACCCAGAGACAGCAATAAACAGAAGCAAGTTATATTTCCTTTTTTCCTCTTCAGCAACTTAACAGATTGGCACCATCTGAGATCTGAGACTTAAAACAGCGACAGATACTACAACTTGGCACTAGATACAGACAAGGAAGTGAGACACACAGAACAGACGACAGGATGGCGGCAATCAAGTGCCGAAGAGAGTGAGCTAGGACACCAGCAGAAACACTACAGACTAAACTAAAGGCAGGCAGCAACAGCAGCATCCAAACAACTAGCAAGGAGCAGCAACAGCAACGTCCACTACTTGGTTAGGCCGAACTCGAGACTTCATCAACTTCCTGCAGCCCTGGAGGAAGAAGTGCTCCATCACTCGTCTCCCTGCACAGCACAGACAAAACAGTTCAAGCGAATCAGTGAAGTTTCAGAGCCAGAAGTTGAAAATGGCAGGAAAATGATATGGTGGAGTAGATTCGGAGGCAGGAGGTGGATTCTTACCCCGCTGCCCTCCTCATCCTCATCGTTCACCTCGGACTTGGACTTGTCAGAGTCGCCTGATGTGGTCGGGCCTCCTGCCTGCAATGCGAAGCACAACCACAGCACACAGATTAGTACAGTGTATAATGACAGTTTTGAAGTTGAATGCACAGCTGCAGATTCAGAGTATGAAGAATGGAGAGGGGATTACCTGCTTGTTGTTGTAGGCGTCAATCTTCTTGGTGTACTCAGCCTTGAGCTTCTCTGCCTTGGTCACGAAAGGAGCCTTCTCCTGCATATTTTCAACACACTAAATGTTAAGCGCGAAGCGAGCACGAGTCAACTCAAACAAAAACAGTCGCAACCATTACAACACCAAGCTCGTACAACACAAATCTAATAGCAGTACTGGAACTAGTAAGGAGCACAAATTTTACTCGAGTTCGAATTCACACAAAACATTGCGAGCGAACATTAATCAAACAAGGGGGTACATCATTTTACAGATCTAATAGAAATACTGGAACTATTAAGGAGCAGATTCGACTTAGTGAACAAAGATATGAACAGATTTACAAGGCACGGGATAACTTTAAATTTGACTCAATTATAAATACAACGAAACCCCTAATCTGAATTTGAAATGCCGTGGACGGAATAAATTTGACAACAATTGCACAACATATACAGATTTAAAAAATGTAAGAGCAAACGGACCAAATGGTAACACAAACAACACAGATTGAACTAATGATCAGCAGCAATTTGGATCTACACAAGCATTTCTTAGACATGGAAATCAGTAGAATCACAAGACTAAACGGATCTAGAACGATGTGCAGCATCAGAGAAACTCAAACCGAACAAAATGGACACGGAACAGTTCAAACAATGGGCACAGGGAAGTGAAAAACTCACAGCCTCAGACATGGACTTCCACTTGTCACCACCAGCCTTGCCAATCTGCGATTCCACAAAAACCAAGTCAGAACACACAATGCCGCAGCCAAATCCACACAAACACTCGAAACTACGAGAAGCAACGGAGGAAACCGACGCTTACCACTGAGACCTGCTTGACGGTGGGGTGCTTCTCCTTGTAGTCCTTCCTGAACTGCTCCCTGCAGAAACCAACACACCGAAATCGATCAGAACGCACGCACGAGCACCCAAAACCATCTCGGAGTGGAGAAAACCCATCATCACAAATCACACACGGATTTAACACTCACATGAACACGAAGAACGCGCTGGGTGGCCTCTTCGGCTTGTTCGGGTCCTTCTCCGCCTTGGTCTTCCTCACCGAGAGCCTTCACAAACAACAACAAAACGAAATCCCCAAATCAAAACCCAACCAAACCAAACCAAACCAAATCGAACCCAAACCGCCGCAAACACTGCACACAGAAACGGAGGAAGCGAGCGAGGGATTCGGAGCAGATCCTCACCTGGCGTCGGCATTGCTGGACCTCGACCTCGCCTTCATCTCGAGCCCTACGAGAAAAACCACCAAACCAAAACCGATCAGAACCCACACCACAACAACACGAAACCCACATAGATTTGAACAGCATTTCGCATGGATACCTCCGGATCGGCGGTGGGAAAATCGGCAGCGAGGCGGTTCTATCTAGTGCGGGATGCGAAATGCGAAAGCGAAACTGCAAATGCGAGTGGAGTGGAGAGGAAAGGAGGGGAGAAGGGTGCGGCCTTTAAAGAGGCGGGGGGCGGTGCGAGTTTGCGCGCGATCTGAAAATTTTTTCGCCACGTCAGCGATCCGGGAGCTCGCCTCCCATTGGCCGAGGCGCGCACAGGCCGGCTACTGCCGTGCTCGCCTTCCTCTCCCTACGCAGCGTGTGCTCTAACCCGCGGTTGCTGTGTCCTGAGTGGGGAGGTCTCGGGTTATATGGGGCCCACATGTCATTGGTAGTACGGGTGGGTTCTGGGTTGCTCTAGCCGCGGGGTTTGGTTTTCGAGCTGTGCTTTCCCCTGTGCTTCTTGGCGGGGTAGTTTTGGTAGATTATTATCGAAAATTTCACGGACGTGGTGGAAGCTCCCGGGCCCACGTGTCATCGGCTTTATCCGTATCTTCTTACGGAATTCTCCTACCACTAGTCGGCCGAACGAGCGGCCCAGCACGTTAGGCACGGTGACTGTAGTGGGCCGTCCTATGCTAGCCCACGTGCCACCCTCTAAGCCTAAGCACGGGCCGTGCCGGTCCGGCATGAGCAGAAGTCAGACCCACGGGACAAAATTAGCTTGTCAGCCCGATTGGACCATAAAATTAGGAACATTTTAAAATACTAGCAAAATGACCGTGCGTTGCAACGGGAAAAGAGTTCAATGTCATAAAATTATCTGATTAAATTTCCGGCGGTTCTAGTTAGGTAAAAATAATTTAATACTAACCATGAGGAAAAATCATTTTCATTATATTCATAATTTAAATTGGTAAAACAATGAAAAATGTATTAGTCAATGAAAAAAATAGTTATGTGGCCTGAGAAAATTAAAAACATGGTAGTTCCAACCAATTAATTAGGCGTGCACGACAGCACAACCAAATTACAGATATGTGCGTGCAGACGCAAACAGCGTCGATCTTCGTAATGCCGGCACAAAGCGGAATTGTGGAACATTAAGTTTCAATGCCAGTGACCATTCACCTTGACACCACACTACCACAGTTAGCCTTGCATTGCAATTTCCTGATCGGCTGCCTTATTTCGAGTTGTTGGGCCTTTTCTGAATTAGTGGTCTGGAATATTGAATCAGTGAAAGAAGTGGACCGGTAGATACAATACCGTATAATATTGGTTTGGGCCTGATTGTGTGGGCGTGGTGAAGGATCAATTGCACCCAGTCCACGTTTGCTTATTTTTTCATGTGAGATGGGCCTGTTGTTTCATGGTAATCAATCGGAATATCGGATCCAACCTTTGTTTTGTGCGTGCGTGGAGATGAATCCAGGATGAATCGTGAGGTGACGCACTGATGACGCAAGCGACGTACGACGGACGATGCGATGAAGCGGAAACATTTTCAATTTTTATAATAGATAAAGATAAGAGGCAAATAAAAGATGGGAAAAATAGTTTTTGTCGGAAAAAAATATGAAAATAAAAAATGTCAAAAATAAGTAAATTATAAAAGAAAAAATATTAAAAATGATGTGCCTTGCGGCCTGAATTGGGGCTATGGGCCGTGCAATGTCGGGCCAAACACGATATGGGCCATGCACTAATACATACATGCCCAAGCTGGACCTGCAAGACATGGCCTGTTTGGCCAGCTATAAATATTAGTATTCCCGCTCTCAAATGTTGAGAATCTAAGATTATCTTGGAAAAATTAATGATGAAAGAGGCATCACTATAATGCATTTTAATAATACTAGAAATTTTTTGTGCTAAGGATACGGTAACATTGAATCTTAGTAGCTAGCACATAGATCATCATGATAATCAATTATCAGCGTATAAATATAAACTTACAGACATAACTCTCATAACCAACATCGGAACAAAAAAATACTCTAAGAGAGTTACACTCACATTAAAAACAAGACCTAAAAAAGGCAGTTGCACATTGATATATTATTACACGAAAGTAATAATAACTTTTCTGCTCCAAGATATTTTATCAATTCATGAAGTAGATCATGATTCTCCTTTCATATATCATCCGCACAACCCAAAACAAAATTAATTTATAACACATAAATAAATAAATGAATAAATATATATATATATATATATATATATATATGAAGCTCGTGAAGATGAAGCGTCAGCACAGAGGAGAACACTTATGCTAGTCAATTAGAGGAGGCAGCGAACATGGGACATGAAGTTGCATGCAAAGAAGTGACAGACACAAAGAAGTGACAGACACAATCAGTAATCAACAGGAGACTAGGAATAAAGAGATATCACTACAATAATGCTCTAAAGCTTATATAGAGATGGTGAAAAAGGAGGAGGAGAAGAATAGGAGAGTGAGAGTCTCTTAGGTGGCAGTAATGTTGGCTTTGTTTCATTCTATCATGTTGTTGTATGGTGGGTGCTAATGTCTCCATAAGAGAAGAATCCAAATGGAAGATGATATGAGATTGTTAGTTAGGGGAATAATTGTCTAGAATATGCCGTTCTGAGGGTCTTGTCTGGATGTTTCTTATGGTAGTATTTTCTTTTGGTAAATATCGTCTTAACAAAAAGTTTAATTTTCAGCCAGATGCGAGAGATGAAAAAGCACATATGTCATTTGCTATGTAACTGTCGTAGTTTGACATATTTGATATAGGATATATATAGATATTATCCATGATTTCTATGCAGAAATTGAAGAGGAGCAACATTTGTTATGAATCTGATGGTCTTAGTTTACTATAAATAGTTTAAATAACTTTAAGTTGAATGTATATGCTTTATGTTAGTTAGCTTAAAACTAGAGAATGATATATTATAATTTTTTATAGTTTATGTAATAAATAATTGTGTACAAGCAGAGTTTATAATTTTCTTTTTGAATATAATATAAATAAAACAATATATTGTTAATTTATGTGTTTGTTTTCAAAATAACATAATATTATAAAATAAAAATATAAGGAATAATAATATTACATAAATATGATACTTTACCATATAATAAAATAAATATATTATTGCGGTGAAGAAAAAAATAAGACGGAGAGTATATTTTGTAAAGAATAAGAATAGTTTGATGCAAACAATGGATCGATGGAGCAAAAATAGTTAATAGATGCCAAGGAAGCCTAGATTAGTAAGAAACAATAAGAGACAAAACATGTTTCTTAAATCGATAATGTACAAATAGTCATAAACTTAAATGAGGGCTAATACTGCTAAGAAGTTTGTCTTGTCCAAAATTAAGCTTGAATTTGCATAATATGAAAAAGAGTAGGAGAATAGGAAATTGAGTGTAACATACACAACAAACTATGCTTAGTACATGGTCTTTCAGTGTCGTGCACATGACAAAAAAGACAAAAACTCCAGATTAAGAAGTTGGTAATTTAATGAACCAAGTAGTTATATCTTAGAAGCAAATACATATCTAACAAGAGGAAATGATGAGAGGAAAAAAATTGAGGTTGAATACTTAATAGTCATGTTATCAATATTTCATTTACTTGTTTTCTTGTGGTGAGATGGATATTTATGTTGTTTTTACTTTGTGAGATGACTATTGATGTCACCGAAGAGGAAAAAATATAGTTGAAAATGATGTGATAAAGACGAACAACATGCAAATTGGCTGGAGGCTGCCACACCATGGCTTGAAGGATAATCTGGATGATTTTGGTGGGCCTGTTACCTGTAACAAAGTGTTGTATGGATAAGCAATTTGGGCTTCAGCCTGATCCGAGAGCGGAAGAACCATCTTTGAAGGTTTTTCTCATACAAAAATGGTCTCCTATGTGATAGTCCAATTAATTATGGCCAATATGGTATCATTTGTGATAAAGGTAACCGGTGTCTTAATTTTTAAAGAAGTTTTTGCCACGGATACACTTTGTTATCTGGTGTTGTATCAGATATCCTTTTGCATGACTTAATAGTCATTTCTAACTACAATCATTTTTTGCTGTTAATCAAGTTGATTCTTGTTCTGCTAGACTTAATACCATGTTTTCTATAGTTGTTTGTTAGTTCTTGTGGGTGATAAGGAATGACATGTTATTTAGATAAGGTAATAAATTCTCAGCTCATCGTTGTCCACAAAGTTAAGTCTTTGTTGTTGTAGTGGAAAGTTCTTCTGTGATAAGAGAAGGTGTCGAAGTTTGACAAGAAGATACTAATGCTCAAGAATAAGTTGGAAGTTTTGTGAATGATGAGGAGAGAAATATGTTGATCAAGAAGCAAGACTTTCAACAAGAGAGATAATAAACTATTCCGGTTCTTCCTTTGTGTTGGTCTTGGAGCGTGTTTTCTATGCTAAGTCAGCTAGATGTGGTCTGAACTGTTTGTTTTTCTTTTGCTTTACTTCTATGATGTATCGTTCGTATTCCCAGCTGATGCTTTTTGGCGCTTTCAATGAAAAGCAGGGCCAACCATGAGCTTTAGTCAAAAAAAAAAGTAAGGAAATGTTCTGGTTTTGGCGCCCTACCCTTGTATGATGTTGCATGTGGCATCCATTTCTTGTGAGCTTCTCTGAACTGTGGGCCTACAACCAGCTGCCAGCCTGAAGAGCATTTAGTGAATAAAACTGCTATGGACAAGTCTTATATTATGCTGAAAAATTTTCCATTGAGCATTGCAGGCATAATTTTCTTATATTCAGTTTTATTGTTTCAGGGCGTAAAAATTTATGTTAATAGTTAAACAACAATTTGTCTTCATACTCCAAAATATGGTCTTATAGTGTTAATGAAATCTGTTGTCCTTGTCATCCTAAGGGCCTTTCCAAGTGTTATCTTGAGGTTCATAATTGAAATTGCTCTTTTACCACTTTATTGTTTCACTTACTCACTTCATTGAAGGAGCTTATATTTCTTAAGGTAATAATCTTGTACGGTAGATTGCAGAGAAAAAAAAATGTCATGTGTTCTTCTTGCAACAATTCTGAAGAGTGGCATTCACCATTATATGAATTTAAGTGTAGGCAAAAATGGTTGCAAGTGCTGATTAACCATGTTTCTGCTTGATTGCAGGATCAAATGGCTTCATTTCGCCTTTTTCTATTACTTTACATTGATCGGGGTAAACCAGACAAAGGAGGCCAAAGCAGGGTGTCAACATGCATGTCTTCAGGAGCTACAAACAATAAAACATTGCTGGCTCATTATCACAGTACATCTTGAGTGGCATTTGAATGTTGTCGACCACTTTTAACCCGAGTACAAATTTCTTTAACCGTTTTGCCTGCCCAGTGGGCTCAAAACTAGCTACAAATTTGACATACATCATGGATGATGTAGTGACGGTCTGCTTGGAACTTTTCCACGAAATGGCTCCTTTTGTAAGAATAAATATGTAACCCGATATCGTCTTTCTATCGTCTACATCTCCCGCAAAATCTGAATATGAATACCCTTCTATCTCTAGGGAATCATTTTCTTTAAGTTAGCATGAGGCCTTTCGTGCCTTGCACATAATGCAAAGCTTTCTTTACCATTATCCAGTGATCTATTCCTAGATTTGACTGATATCTGCCAAGAATCCTAGTAACAAAATCTAAGTCTGGGCGTGTACATACTTGAGCATACTGCAAACTAAACTTGTGACAACCGAAGCATACGGAACCACTTTCATTTGATCAATCTCATATTGGTTCCTGGGACACTGAAATTCCCCAAATCTATCACCCTTGACAATAGGAGCAAGTGTAGGCTTACTCGCGTGCATACTATATCGTTATAATCTTTTCTAAGTATGCCTTTTGTGATAGTCCTAAAACCCCTTTCTTTTATATTGGCGAATCTCTATTCCTAAAACGAATGAAGCTTCACTGAGGACTTTCATATCAAAGTTTGAGGATAAAAACTTGTCCGTCTCCAATAGTAAATCAACATCACTGCTAGCAAGCAGGATGCCATCTACATATAGGATAAGGATTTCATCAAAAATATATATAGGATAAGGAAAATGAATTTCCCATTTCTAAACTTCGTGTAAACGCAATTGTCCACCTCATTTTCATTAAACCCATATTTTCTATTTATTTCATCAAACTTAAAGTACCACTATCTGGAGGCTTGTTTTAATCCATAAATGGATTTCTTCAGATGGCATCCCATTTGTTCTTTTCCTTCTACAGCAAAACCTTTGGGTTGTGCCATGTACACATTCTCATACAAATCCCCATTGAGGAATGTCGTCTTCACATCTATCTGGTGTAACTCTAGATCATAATGAGCCATTAGTGCCATTATGATTCTAAAAGAATCCTTGCATGACACCGGAGAAACTGTCTCATTATAATATATCCCTTCTCTTTGAGTAAAGCCTTTTGCCACAAGTCGTGGTTTATACCTTTCTACATTCCCTTTGGAGTCACATTTTGTTTTGGTAGACCCATTTGCACCCTACTATTTTGGCTTCTTAAGGAATTTTCTCTAAGTCCCAAACTTTATTGGTACTCATCGATTTCATTTCATCTTCCATGGTTTCAAGCCATTTTGATGAATGAGCACTCCTCATGGCTTCTTCAAATGAGGTGAGATATCCCTCTGTTTGAACTTCTTCACTAGCATAGACTTGGTAGTCGATAGGAATGGCTGCTCTTCTCTCTCTGTGAGATCTTCTGAGTTGTGGTACATTTTTTATTTGGGTCTGATGTTGCTCTTCCTCTTACGTGACAACTTCTTATGTAGGATCCTGTTCTACATGTTCCTCTTGTTCATTCGTCATTGCCACAAGAGAACTAACATCAGGTGTTGTCGTCGCAGCGTTCTGTGATGTTGGTGCAGCAGCAACATGTATCAAGAAATAAGGTTCTTGAATCTCGGAGTAGGTACATGTACCCGCTTCTCTTCAAGGCTAATTTCTTGGGGTATCATGCTTCCCTTGACTAATTCATCCTCAAGAAAGACTGTGTGTCTCGTTTCTACAAACTGGGCAGTAGAAACAAAACTTTTTGATTTCTCTAGATAACCAATGAAATGACAACTGACTGTCTTGGAATCTAGCTTACTAATGTTTGGGCTGAATACTTTTGCCTCAGCTAGACAACCCAACAGGTGTACATAGTTTAGCGTGGATTTTCTCTATTTCCATAGATCATCCAACTAACACACTCGTGAAGCCAAATTCCTCCCTAGGACATCCTCATGATCATGCCAAGGTATGCCAATGGGACCTCGAACCGCCTCCCATCGGCTGTGTACATGATGCAGTGGCCCTTGACTGCTACTGAAGTGGAGCATTCTACTGTTTCTTGGGCAGTTGCCAACTTGCCATGATCCTCTTCCTCCCAAGGGCAGCCACCATTTGCCACTTCTTTGCCAGTTGAACAGGTCTCCTGGAGCTGATCATGGTAGGTTGGCTGGCTGTTGTCTTGTTTTTCGGGCTGGAAATTTGGGTGGGTATGCTACAAGGTGCGATGTTCAGTTTCTTACTTATGGATGAATTGATCGTTTTGAGATATCTAGTTCCTGAAATTATGGACGAGGGAAATAATGGTGCGTCAGTGAGTGTGCCAGCACACTTGGTGTAGGTCAGATGTATCATCAAGGGACAAGGTCACAAGGGCCATGATACTGCAACATGCAATGCTTGTTACTGATTGAATTAGATTTTGAATGAAACAAGTGTTTGCTGCATGCATGTCTTAGTGGTTGAGTCACGCACACTGGATACCGTAGTGACATGTTTAGTGGATAAGGGGCAAGGACCCCCATTTTACACGAGAGGCGCAGATCAGCTAACGTGCAATGGAATACTAGCAAACTGCAGACATGCATGATGATTAGGGGCAGTTCCATCATAACAAACTCCGGTGTGAACGATTATCTACTTATGTTGATTGGACAAGACAAATACTCCAAATGATTAGGGGATTCTATTTTTGTACTTCGCAATACAACACGACCAAGAATGCAAGACAGGGAGTATGGTTCAGCATCAGCAGTCTTTGTTTAGCAGATGAGAAGTCCATGTCTACACTGTACCTGTATAACCTGCTTAATGATTTGATTAGGCGTGGAAGGGTCCGCTTTAATTAACGGACCTATGTGTGAACCTTGCTGAACAGTGTGACTTACTGTAATTCTGATTGATGGCCTATCTGATTTGTAGCATCACATGTGGCATCGAGTTCTTAGCATTTTCACTGGGCTTTCCTATGGGTCGCCTGAAAACCTTGCTATCACATATTTGCACATTTGTTTTGCAGCTGCTGGGGCGGGCACACCAAAGCGGAACCGGGAGCACCACTAACATGTGCAACCCTCTTGGAATGAAAGCTAGGTTCTTCAGGCTTCAACGACAGCAGTGTTGCTAGCATTCTCCCGATGTACGGAATGGCGATGTGGATGCTGCTCCTCGCTTTGCTTGCACTTTTCTTCCTAGTAGCTGGGGCAAACAGCACGAAAGGTAGAGTAGCTGCTTACTTAGAAGTTTTGCCTCGCATCCATATGCAATTATACATCCGTTCCAAAATATAAAACACAACTACTTTAATACAGAGGGACCAAAAAAACATTTAATCATATACGCTCCTCACACACTTTTGTTTGACGTCGGATAACTTAAATTTGAGCTAGCCGACGTCAACTATTCAAATATGGAGCGAGTATTTACTTGGTTCATGTATGCTATCTATTTATTTGCCAATGCATATAGGTATGCAATTAATATTTGTCTTGAAACAGAGAAAAAAAAGTAGTTGCACCTTATATTTTAATTCATCTTTGCTGATTACAGAGAATAGGAGCAGTACTGTACTTCGAAAATCAATAAATACTTCAAAAAAAAACAAATATAGTGGGTGGTACGAATAGTCACTGCCCAATAAAAAAACATCTACATATAGCTTATGCACCATGTGGTTTGTAATTTAATTTATGGCTCTTTTCCTACTTTGTTTTTTCCTCTGGTTATGGTAACACTATGAGAAGTAAAAAGAACATTGCCAAAAGAGCTAAACTAGCGAATGAATCTCAAATGTACACATCAGGACGGTTGGGCAAGTTTGGATGCCACTTAGGGCCTCGGACAGAGTAGATTCAGAGAAACAAATGGTGTTTGAATGCATTCACTTGAGCAATGATACAAGCCTGAAGCCACGAAACAGGCGAGCTGAGCCCCTAGCAAAGCCAGGGAGAGGACATATCATTATCTAAAGCATTCAAGATAACACTATAAAATTCCATCATCACGCGAAAGTATTCAAGGCAATACCGTCCGTTCCATCACACGACTAACCAACTACGAAAAATGATGAGATCAATCACATAGCTTCCATAACAATCGTCTCCGAGAGTTTGCCTTGTGATCATGACGAAACAGGTATTGATACATCAATACATTTTGGAAAAAAAGGATAAAATTACACACGAATCAGTTTATCCAGTTTGACAAAAAAAAAGAAGAAAAGACTTCGCCATGAACTTGAACGCCAAAATTGTGTTTTGTTGTTCCTCCTAACATCAAATTTCACTACAATTTGTATACTGCTAGAGTTCCTTCATCCGTGAATTTCATACCATTTTACTCCTAGACTTCTTATAAGCTTCCCTGTTAAAGATACATATACCACATTAGGACAGCAAAGAAAACAAATCTGGGTATGAAAGACAGAAGAGCATTGTGCTGTCGGTCTCCTCACCATTCTCGCCTAACCATCCAGTTCCTTTTCCTCTTCCCTCCTTGGTCGGTATCAAGCTTCTTTTCTTTGACACCTGATATTCTCTTGGGAACAGGTTTTTTAATTTTAGCAGACACAGGCTGTTTATTTTCACTTGTAGGCTCTTCTTGTTCGTTGTGTGTTTCTTTTTTATCTCCCTTTATTTTAGCACTGTGAAGACCATTACGTTTCTTCTCACCATTCTTATGGTTCTTGAGTGTCTTTTCAGGCCTATCACGTGGCTGTTGTTTGTCATCACTTACCCCATCAAGTATGCTTGTCTCTTCATTCGTCTTCTTCATATCTTTATGTTTTTCTGACTGAATGGACTGTTTTTTAGGATCATCGCTGCTAGGGTCAGCCTTCTCAATTGCTTCTTCAGGTACTTTAGATGACTCAGATGTTACTGGGATTGTATTGCTCAACTTTTTCAGCTATGTGAAAGAAAGTGCTGAAATTAGATGTCATGCCATATCAAGCAAAGAAAGTTAAACTGTTCATCATAGGGTTGATTTCAATACTGAATTTATCGACACGTCTTAATAAACAAAACAAGCACCGGATCAAACTATTTGCAAATAATAGATATATGGTTCATCCTGAATGAAGGTTAGCATTGGTGTTACCTTTGCAACAAAAAAGCCATCCATATTGTTCACATGAGGATAAAATCTCCTTGTTTTATCTAAAGAAGTATGGAACCGATGCTCCCGGAATCGGATGAATCTGCAGAATAAACAGAACATCATTACACAAAAATGTAATACATTTTTCATGAGGTGAGACAGATTACAGTACCCTGGACGCCCGAAGTCTAATCCACAAGGTACAAGCTTTACATTTCTCTTTTTAAGGGCATAGTCAATAACTGCCTCATTCTGCACAAATGGAGACAAGTTTAAGGAGTTAAGTTAAAAAAAAATATCACTGAGCTATGTCAACTCACAAGGCCAATGAACTTTTTACCTCTTGAATCATCAACGAACAGGTTGAGTAAACAATGTAACCGCCAGTTTTTGAGTTGGCATCAACCAAATCAATAGCAGCTAACAGCAATTGCTGTAAAACTCATCAGTTAGACAGTTAATAGTGGTATATGCATACACAACAGTTTCAAGGTGATTGAGATTCTCAAGTAGTATAGAATAACACCATTTTTTTAAAAAAGGCCAAAAACAATAAAGAGCTTAAAGCACCAAATTATCATTGAATCAATCACATAGCTAACCAAATTAAGCAAACATAACCCATAAAGATTGAGCAAACAGAACATTGCAACACTGGGGTTTGTATGTTATTTCCATGTATGAGTTCGCACAAATGCACAATAGGAATAATTTCAACATATCACTTGAAACCGACTGAAGAACATGAGGGCAAGCCGGTAAGATTTTAGGCAAGTTACTTGGTTAAGAATAAAAATTAGAATAATGCGAGTGGAATGCAGTCGGTTTCCTCAAGAGAAGGGTTGTATTTACAATTGTGTCAAACTGCAAGGACATTCAATTTTAAAAAGACCTATCGAAATAAGGATGCACCTTTTGTACAAAAGCACAGTCTCTGATGTCCTCAATGCCCTTTGATGTTTTAATTTGTGGATCCTTCCAAATGGTCTGCAGAAAAAGCAAACATCTGTTAAATAAATAAATGAAAAAAATAAATAGGGACTAGGAGCTTAAACATAGATGAATGCTTACCCCTGTGCCTGTGCAGGGTGCATCCAAAAGGACTCTGTCAACTGAGTTCATCCCAAGAACTTTGGGTAGCTGAAATAAAATAGATTATTAATGAAAATATGTTACATCCAATTCAAGCAACTAGAAATCATCACGATTTATCATTTCTTTTCTGAATGATCAAAATGGACCAAAAAGTATTAGCTAAAGATTATAGGAAGTTTACTTATAAATAAACGTGTTTTCATTTCTGTAATCATTTGGTACAAATCAACATACAATTGTTACATTATACTTGACAAATACCACATATCAATATTCTTTCTTAACGCATATAACTAGTTGACTATGTTTTGGCCAGCACATGGTTCATGAAACGCAACTATTAGCACCATGTTAGCAGTATTTGCACTGGCAGCTCACCTCTTTGCCATCATAATTACAAACTATGGTATTCGTAACACCCATGCGATGTATGTTGCCCAGAAGACCATGCAACCTTTTCTCATTGAATTCATTTGCATAAATTATTCCTGTATGACAGATGAAGAAAACAGTATAGTTGCATTTCAATTACAAGACAAGTGCACAAAACAAAATTACTCCGAAGGGAGCAAAAATTTACAATACAGGCACTGTCACTGACCAGTATTCTTCATAAGAGCTCCAATATATGTAGTCTTTCCACCTGGAGCAGCCCTGGAACCAAGAAAAACAATCAATTTCTAATGAGCGATTAGGACAAGAATTCCACAAGTTCAAAAAGAATAATTCAATAAACATTATCATCAAATAGAAGGAAAAAAGTGGTAAGTTAAGATAGCATGACACATGAATGAGGTGTCAGGATCACATGTTCATTGCAAAAAAAGGATTGCATGTTAACTTTGGAATCATGAAACAAACGAACAATTGCCAAAAGTGTATTGAGAGAAAGGAAAACATCTTACGCCATATCAACAACTCGTTCCTTCTCCTGAGGAGCAAGAGCCATCACAGGTAAGAAAGAACTTGCACCTTGTTTCTGTAGTCACATTTTAAATGCCAATGTTGATTGAAGGAGAGCAAATGAAATAATCCTCACATAATGATAGGGGAGAAGAAGGTACCATATAATGCCCTGCCATATATTCAACAGTAGCACCAGCTGAAATGGTGGAGTCATATACAACTAGCCCGACCTGCCATTTTTTAATACCAGGGGGGTTACTTTGAGATTCTGGACTTATTAGCTGAGCAAAGGAGAAAGATTAAAGCAAAGCATACCTTTGACCACTTCCCTATTGGATCCAGATTAAATCCTCTTGGTATAAGAGCAGCAGCAAGATCCCTTCTCCGGGTCTGCCAGCATCATGGTCAAAACAGGTGAGAAAGATGAACTTAATCAAGAAAAGTAAAGACTGAATGAGAGATGTAAAGGTCCATGCATTCCATGTCAACTCATACGTATCAGGAGATTGATCTGAAATATAGGGCGTAGTTACCTTCAATGTATTTGTCCGTAAGCACTCAGGTGGTCTTTTCTCAAAAGATTCCAGTAGCTCAACAAGTTCAACAGCAGGGAACATCTGCGCAGTACAAACATTTACAGTGTTAACTAAGATTGAAAGTAATGATGATCACATTTTCAATAAGCATGTCAGACAACAATTTCTAATTACAATCCGATGCAGTTAGGAAACAGATAGCTGAACAGAAGTAAATAAAGCGCAGCAAGCTAACCTCAATAAAAGCTTCAACAAGAAAATCATTGTATCCATAGTACGCCATTATATCAGTCTTGAGCTGATTGACATAATCCTTTCGCGGGACATCTTTTTGCCTTAGCTTACTAAAGTTTGAGAGTACACGGACAACTACAGAGAAAGACCAAGGGTCAGAAAGAGCAGAATCTAATATTAGTACAAAATTATTCATACAATATCATTCATTATCTATGCACACCTTCTATCACAATGCAAATGGCCACAGTTATAAAGCTCGAATTTGCTCTAGGAATTTACACAAGCAAATTGCTAGATCTTGTTAGCTTGCTAATATTGTGTCAAATCCCAAATTAGTTTCCTATGTTTTATCTAAAGAATCATGAACTTAGGTAATACAAAATATACAGATGTACACACTTTCTGATATCCTCCTTTTAAGATTTGGCAGGTTTGGTGGCATCACTGTCTCGTCCTTCAACTCCTGCAGAGTATACAAACTATGATATACATGCACATCACTTAAGGCAAAAAATGGACACAGAAAGAACCAGAACAGAAGGCATAAGGATCAACCTCCTCCGTGGGCAATCGGAATTCATCAGATTCTGATCTAACATTGATTTGGATATCATCCAGAGCCTCATGTTCTGCTTTCTCTCTTGCTTCGTCAATTGCTCTCGACTTCTTCTCAAGGTCATCAGACTCATCTGAATCCACTCCAGAGTCGTCTCCCCCGGCTACAAAACCCAACAATACATGTTACCGAGATATACACCCCACTACCCCAGCGTTGCATCCCCATTCTCGATTATTATACTAGCTCGCGTGAATTACACAATAGAATGATGATCTAATTGGGAAAAAACACACTATTGAAGCTACTAATTCAACTCAATGGTAAAAATCTGCGCGTTACCACTTTCGTCGTCACTCCCGCCGAGGAAGTCATCAGCGAGGGGGTCATCGTCTTCCTCCTCCTCCTCCTCCTCTTCCTCTTCCTCGTCATCGTCATCCTCGTCGCTGTCTCCTCCCTCCATGGAGGCGTCATCGGAGTCAGAGAGCTCCTCCCCCTCGGCGCCGGAGTCGGAGGAGGCTTCGAGCTCTGACCCGGACTCCTCCTCCTCCTCCTGGAGCTTCTGCTGCTCCAGCTCGGAGTCATCGGAAGACGACTCGAGCAGCTCCTGCTTCTTCGGCACCCTCCTCTTCGCCGCCGCCGCCGCCGCCTTCGGGGAGGCCTTCCCCTTCTTCGCCGCGGCGGCCAGTTTCCACGGAGGCGGCGGCGCCGTCGGCTGCTGCTTGCGTGGCGCGCCCTTCTTCGCCATCGGAGACCGCCGCCGCGTGGGAGCGGAAGCTTGCCGGCGAATGGGGAGAGCTGAGAAGAAAAACCTAAAACCCTAGCCGCGAGAGCCGAGAGGGAAGGAGAGGAGACAGAGCCGCCTATTTTAACGCTGGGCCTCGGCGAGAATGACCTCTCTTGCTTTGTGACCGGGCCGAGTTTACTGGGCTTTCTAGGCCTTGGTTACTGAACTGCAAAACTAGGCCCATAAAGGCATACCTGGTCCTTGAAGTTAACTGTGCTGACATACGGCCCATTATGCGTAGTGTCAACAACATAAGCAGAAAACTCGGGCTATGTGGCCCACTTATGGAAATTAAAGGCCCAACAATATGATAATTTCGTTCATTCATTTCGTAAGTAGGATCCAGTAGAAAAATGGAGTAGAGCTAGTAGTGCTAGTTTAGCACTTTGGTTATCGAGTAAGATTTTGTTAATTAATAAATTTGAAGAAATTGTCTCTGAAACCCACTTGCCGAATTTTATGATTTAATTTCAGGGGCTTCTTTTGTTGCCCATCTTTCTTTTCCATAACTGCTAAGGATATTCAAGATAAGTTTCAGATTTTACGCCAAACTATATATATAGCCAAGCACAGAAGCACACAAATACTGCATACCTCCTGCAAATTTAAGTACTTGTTTCTGACTTTGTTTGGCGTAAGTAATCTAGACAGAGTATTCTTTGATCTTTATAGCAGTCTTTATTGAAGCTTCCATGCATGCATGCTGCGTAAGCGAGTAGGTTTGAAGCATGCAGTCCACGCTAGCTATCACGGCAAATTGTCGAAGGTTTGGACCAAACAGTCAATTCAAGGGAATGCCATTGATTGAAAATGATAGGATCATAGGGTACATTAGGGTTTCAAAAACCGTTTGCCTATCAAGATACTTAGTTTATACAAAATAAAAGGCGGTATTTGTAGATTTGAATTTTCAAAATTGTTTGAATAAATAATCGTGTGTGTCAACGCTGTACCTTGAAGACCGAAAAGAGTCAAAACATTAAATATTTTTAATCAATTGAAGGAATTAGTACATATAGCCTGAAAGAACCGGTTAGTTACGTGCTTGTGTACTTCATTTTCCCCCCATCCATTTCTAAGCAAGCACACAAGTCCTAACTTCTAACTCCAAGCTGGCCTCTGCTCATCATCCTACCGTGAGATTATGAGCACATTTGCTCACGAAAAGCAACAAACTCCTCGGTTGTGATGGATCAATCAGCTACTTTCACATTCATCACCATCATCATCACCATCTTCCTCCTACTGCCGCTGCCATGTTCATCCGACGACCGTCTTGTCCCCGGCAAGCCGCTCTCCCCTGATTCCACCGTCGTCTCCGACGGCGGCGCCTTCGCCCTCGGCTTCTTCTCCCCATCCAACTCAACCCCAACCAAGCTCTACCTCGGCATATGGTACAACGACATCCCTGAACGCACTGTGGTTTGGGTTGCCAACCGAGAATCTCCCGTCACGAACAGCACAACGCTGTCGCTGACCAACTCCTCCAACCTCGTCCTCTCCGACGCCGACGGCCGCGTTCACTGGTCGACCAACGTCACCACCACAACCGGCGTAGCCGGCGCCGGCAACGTCACGGCGGTGCTGATGAACACGGGCAACCTCGTCGTCCGGTCGGCGAACGGCACCGTGCTGTGGGAGAGCTTCGACCACCCGACCGACTCGTTCCTGCCAAGTATGAAGCTCGGGATAATGTACAGGACGCGCGTGTCCGACCAGCTCGTGTCGTGGAGGGGCCCCGGCGACCCGTCGCCTGGGAGCTTCACGTACGGGGCCGACCCGGACACGTTCCTCCAGGTGTTCACGTACAACAACGTGACGCGCCGGCCGGTGATGAGGGATGGGCCGTGGACGGGGTACATGGTTGATAGCCAGTATCAGACAAATAACACCGCCATCAACTACCTCGCCATCCTCAACCGCGATGACGAGATCTACATCGAATTCAGGGTCCCCAACGGCGCACCGCATATTAGGTAATCCCCTGTTTCAAAGTACGTTTTAGATTATCCTAAATCAAACATTTTAATCTTGATCATCAATTTCTATAAACTCATAAAGATTTATATTTTCAGATTCATCGCGACAATACTTTCATGATGTGTAATTCACATTTCGTTAAACACTTAACTATACGAAATTTTAAAAGTTAATGATCAATGATATATGTGTTTGATTTAGAACAAACTTAAAATGACAATGACAAGTAAAAGACTACGGAGAGTACCTAATTTGCAATAACAATTATAATTACAAATGAAATTTTATTGATCTCACATAATTATTACATGATGCAATAACAATTATAATTACAATTAAATCAGGTACGTGCTGACATATGCGGGCAAGATGCAGCTCCAGAGCTGGAACGCGACCTCGCCGTCCCCGGCGTGGGCCGTGCTCGAGGAGTGGCCGGAAGGGTGCAACGTGTACGGCTCCTGCGGCTCGAACGGCTACTGCGACAACACGGCCGTGCCAGCCGCGACGTGCAGGTGCCTCGCCGGGTTCGAGCCGGCGAGCGCGGCGGAGTGGGGCGGCGGCCGGTTCGAGTCGGGCTGCCGGCGGAAGGAGGCGGCGCGGTGCGGCGACGGGTTCGTGACCGTGACGGGGATGAAGCCGCCGGACAAGTTCGTGCGCGTCGCAAACCGGACGCTCGACGCGTGCGCCGCCGAGTGCAGCGGCAACTGCTCCTGCGTGGCGTACGCCTACGCCAACCTGAGCAGTAGCAGGTCCGACGGCGACACGACGAGGTGCTTGGTGTGGGCGGGGGAGCTGATCGACACGGTCAAAGTTGGCCTGGGGAGCAGTGACAGCGACACGCTCTACCTCAGGCTTCCAGGTAGATTAATACCCTGTTAGCAATTTTTTGTGTTTCCACGTATAAATTATTGCTTCTATCTTCGTTATTTTTATTTGGTTTTTAGACAATTCATGTCATGTCGCTATTCTTTTTCTAATTATTCACAAAAGTTATACTAAAATGCAATTATATGAAGGTGTTTTTTTAGGGCTAATTTTATAACAGGGTGTATATATTATTACTACGTATCATTTTAAGGCTGATAGTTTTGAATTTATTAATGGTTGAAGATTTTGATGTATGATTGCATGCATCGTAGGATGGAGTCTATTTGAAAAACAAATCTTGCATTTACATTTTACTACTCCTATTTGGTTCTCAAATTTGCACCGTATTTGCGCTATTGACCAGGTGCAACGACAAAGGACAATACAGTCAAGATTGTGCTGCCAGTGTTAGCTGGTATTCTGTTTGTCCTATGCATTTCATTTGTTTGGTTAAAAATTAAAGGTACGTATGTCAAGTGTTTTTCATCCTTAGAAGCCAACGTTATACTCATCATAAAAAGCAGAATGTGAATGATCTCTACATTAATTTCGTGAGCAGGCAAGAGAAGAAATCGGCAAAAGAACATGGAGCTAATTTTGGAGGTCACGAGCACATCTGAGGGGGTTGGGGAAGAAAATATTGTCCAAGATGTTGAATTCCTATCTATAAAATTTGAGGATATTGCTCTAGCAACTCACAACTTCTCGGAAGCATATAAGATTGGGGAAGGAGGTTTCGGTAAAGTTTACAGGGTAATTTGTGATTCCTCTTAATTTTTTATCTGTTTTTTTAGAAATACACATATACTCAAATCTCAATTTCTTCTCAATTCTTAAGGCAATGCTTGGGGTTAAAGAAGTTGCTGTCAAGAGATTAAGTAGGGATTCTCAGCAAGGAACAAACGAATTCAGAAATGAAGTTATTCTTATTGCAAAATTGCAGCATAGAAATTTGGTTCGTCTTCTTGGATGTTGTGTTGAGAGAGACGAAAAACTGCTAATTTATGAGTATTTGCCTAACAAAAGCTTAGATGCCACCCTTTTCGGTATGGTCTCTTGACACATCGTATATCATAAGTTCTTAAAGGCACTCAACAATAGTTGCTTACATTTGCTCATGCCTTTTGTATAGATGGTTCAAAAAAACTAAATCTGGATTGGACAACACGGTTTAATATAATCAAAGGAGTCGCAAGAGGACTTCTTTATTTACACCAAGACTCAAGATTAACTATAATCCACAGAGATCTCAAGGCCAGCAACATTTTGCTGGATGCAGAGATGAGACCCAAAATAGCAGACTTCGGCATGGCACGGATCTTCTGTGATAATCAACAAAATGCAAATACCCGTCGTGTTGTTGGAACATAGTGGGTAGTCATTTGAATTATTTACTCAAAATAAATTTTGATTAAGTTTAAATCCTCTTTATTAATCCCTGCAAATGAAATGGTGAAACAGTGGCTACATGGCTCCTGAGTATGCAATGGAAGGCATCTTCTCTACTAAATCCGATGTCTACAGCTTTGGTGTATTGCTACTAGAAGTTGTAACTGGTATAAGGAGAAGCTCTACTAGCAACATCATGAATTTCCCAAACCTCATAATCTATGTAAGTTATGCCTCTTTCTGAAGTTTAGTACAGATTGAAACTACAGGATTTTGAATTTATCTTTTAAGTTCTACAACACAAATGATAATTAAGTTTGATTGTTTTAGGCATGGAACATGTGGAAGGAAGGGAAGACCAAGGATTTGGCAGACTCATTAATTATTGATAGTTGCTTACTAGATGAAGTTTTGCTTTGCATCCATGTAGCACTGTTGTGTGTTCAAGAAAACCCAAATGACAGGCCACTCATGTCATCTACTGTGGTCATCTTGGAGAATGGGAGCAGCACTGCACTTCCAGCCCCAAGTCGCCCTGCTTACTTTGCATACAGGAGTGATGAATTGGAGCATTCAAGAGAGAATATTCAGAATTCAATGAATACTTTTACACTAACAAACATAGAGGGGCGGTAGGTAGGATAATTCATTTACTTGAGGTGTAACCATCACTCTTCAAAGAAAAATATCTACAGACATCTTTTTCATGGTGCATGGTTTGGAAGTCAATTGTTTCTTATCTTTCTTACTGTTGAAAAAAAAAACTTTGACCGTCGACAGCTCTAAAATTATTTAGTTGCAAAGCATAAAAATCAGAATTTTCTTTATAAGTAATTTTACAATATTATAATCTTGTTAGATATTGTCGTTATATTTGTAATATGAATTAGTGTTCAAAGTTACGCACCAAAACCAATAAACTCAATAGTTTCATATTTAAGTACAACAAAAACTTAAGAAAGTTAACAATGCCATTGAGATCATTCAAATTTTACAAACTCTGGCTACCAAACCCAGCAACAAAATTTTCTCATTGATCCCTCTTCTCAGCCTACTTTGAACTCTTCAAACTCCCCACCAGATAAGCAAGAAGATATTAGAAGTATGCAGTACTTTCAGCGACCAATACGATCTCAGTTTCCCAGCCACTTTCCACATTCTCAATATATGCCAAACTTCCAGACTCCACTTTCACAATATTTTCTTCTATATGACCTCCCCCCAGCTGCAGCACAACAAAATCAGCATCACTATGGAGCTTTTCATCACCCTTTTCCATGCGAGGCCAATCTAAACCATTCTCCGATTGGATTGTATGGAGGAATGCAAGCTGGGCGATCATACTCACCAAATGGATTAAACCAATTCTACATTTAATATCTAACTCTGTGAAAATTGCACATGAAAAACCACCGGTCATATCTCTTATATGAAAAAGTATACCCGCGTTAGCTATTGATATTGACTAGCACTAGTATATTTATTTGATTTTACCAGCAACTTGACAACGTCTAAGCAGTCACGGAGTCGTACAGTCGTAGCTGATTCAACAGGCTTACCAGGCAGTAGAGTATATATGTGTTAATAACCACACAGTGGCTGGCTGGCAAAAAGGACGTACGTAAGGTTTTGATGGATCGATCAGCTGCGTTCACCTACATCATCAGCGTCCTCCTGCTCCTCCTACCGCCGCCATGTGCACCCGATGATCGGCTTGTCCCCGGTAAGCCGCTCTCCCCTGATTCCACCGTTATCGTCTCCGACGGCGGCGCCTTCGCCCTCGGCTTCTTCTCCCCCTCCAACTCCACCCCAACCAAGCTCTACCTCGGCATATGGTACAACGACATCCCTGAACGCACCGTGGTTTGGGTCGCCAACCGAGAATCTCCCGTCACAAACGGTACAACTCTGTCCCTTACCAACTCCTCCAATCTCGTCTTGTCCGACGCCGATGGCCGCGTCCGATGGACGATCAACGTCACCACCACCGGCGCAGCAGCAGGCACCGGCTCCGTCACCGCGGTGCTGATGAACACGGGCAACCTCGTCGTGCGGTCACCGAACGGCACCGTGTTGTGGCAGAGCTTCGAGCACCCGACCGACACGTTCCTCCCTGGCATGAAGCTCAAGATAACGTACGCGACGCGCGTGTCCGACCAGCTCGTGTCGTGGAACGGCCCGGGCGACCCGTCGCCGGGGAGCTTCTCGTACGGCGCCGACCCGGCCACGTTCCTCCAGGTATTCCTCAGGAACGGCACACGCGTGTTGATGAGGGACGGGCCGTGGGCGGGCTACACGGTAGATAGCCAGTACCAGACGAACACCAGCGCCATCGTCTTCCTGGCGATCGTCAGGACCGACGAGGAGATCTACATGACGTTCACCGTCGCCGACGGCGCCCCGCACACAAGGTTCGTGCTGACCTACGCCGGCAAGTACCAGCTGCAGAGGTGGAACGCCACATTCTCGGCGTGGGTCGTGCTCCAGGAGTGGCCCAACGAGTGCGACGCCTACGATTTCTGCGGCTCGTACGGCTACTGCGACAGCACGGCGGTGCCCGTCGCGACGTGCAGGTGTCTCGAGGGGTTCGAGCCGGCGAGCCCGGCGGAGTGGAGTGGCGGCCGGTTCGAGTCCGGTTGCAGGCGGAAGGAGGCGGTGCAGTGCAGCGACCGTTTCCTGGCCGTGCCGGGGATGCAGAGCCCTGACAAATTCGTGCTCGTTGCAAACAAAACGTTGGAGGGGTGCGCCGCCGAGTGCACCGGCAACTGCTCCTGCGTGGCGTACGCCTACGCTGACCTGAGCAACAGCAGATCCAAGGGAGACACGACGAGGTGCTTGGTGTGGTCAGGGGACCTGATCGACACGGGGAAAGTCGGTGAAGGAGCACTCGGCAGCGACACACTCTACCTCAGGCTTGCTGGCCTTGATGCGGGTAAACCCACAATTTTAACTTTTTACCTGTATTTACAGCATACTCCATCGGTGTCCATCTGTTGTTTTTCATAGGAGTATAGGACGTATTTTAATTTCGTAAGATTCAAATTTATAGATTTTGATCAGTAGTCGGTATATAGTTTTTTATACAAATACATCCATATTTTGAATTGACAATAGGTAGGTTTTATAGATTCACTCTATTATAGAGTAAATTTCAAGAAAACACTGTTTTATGGTTGAAGTTGTATAAAAACCCAATATTATGTTGGTGGCACATAACCCCTGACATAATGATTAAAAAGTATACATGTCGAGCATATTTTTACTCCAAAATTTAAAATATTGTATATAATATCTTTAATCATTGATTTCTTTGTCAACATTGTTTTATTCAGTCCCTTGAATAATAATGTTTTCCCTGCAAAAGAAAAATAATAATGTTCTAAATATGCTAAAATAATTAATATATCTGAATAACAAGGCATTTTCTTAAATTCACTATATTTTTAACAATTAATAGCTAAAGTTTAGTCTTAAAGACTTATTAATTTCTAGAAGTATGTCCTATAAAATTCAAAGGGAAGATATTATCTTTCTATTCATCCTCCTATTTTTTTCAAACAAACTGCTTAAATAATAAACTATGCACAGGTGGAAGGAAGAAGAGCAATGCGGTCAAGATTGTGCCTCCAGTGTTAGCAAGTAGTATTCTGATACTCATATGCGTTTATTCTGCGTGGTTAAAAATAAAAGGTATACTTAATGTAAATTTCTCTTTCTCTTGTAAACCTATGCTATACTTAAATGATGACTATAGGATTGGTCTTGTTCAGCATGCAAGAAAAGGAATCGGGAAAAACACAATAATCAATTTTTGTATGGAACGAGTGCGTCGGAAGAGGTTGGGGAAGGGAACCCTGTTCAGGATCTTGAATTTCCATCTGTAAGATTTGAGGATATTGCTCTAGCTACTAACAACTTTTCAGAAGCATATAAGATCGGGCAGGGGGGTTTTGGAAAAGTCTACAAGGTAATTCATTCGGTAGTGGCTTCCTCATATTTGTTCTAGATTATTCAATAACTCGTATTGTATGGCATATACTCAAATCTGAATTTCTTTCCTCAATTTTCAAGGGAATGCTCGGTGGTCAGGAAGTCGCGGTTAAGAGGTTAAGTAGAAATTCTCAACAAGGAACACATGAATTCAGGAATGAAGTTATTCTTATTGCGAAACTGCAACATAGAAATTTGGTTCGCATTCTTGGTTGTTGTGTTGAGAGAGATGAGAAGCTACTCATTTATGAGTATTTGCCTAACAAAAGCTTAGATGCTATCCTTTTCGGTATGTTTTGGTGACACATCATTTATCAGTTCTTAAAGAACCTAAATAATAGATTGCCTACATATTTATATTTGCTTTTGTGTGCAGATGGTTCAAGAAAATTGCTGCTAGACTGGACAATGCGGTTTAATATAATTAAAGGAGTGGCAAGGGGACTTCTTTATCTACACCAAGACTCAAGATTAACCATAGTTCATAGAGATCTCAAAGCTGGAAATGTTTTGCTAGATGCAGATATGAAACCCAAGATAGCGGACTTTGGTATGGCAAGGATATTTGGTGATAATCAACAGAATGCAAATACCCAACGTGTTGTTGGAACATAGTAAGTAGTCATTTGAATTATTTATTTAAATTAAGTTTGATCAAGTTAAATATCCTTTCTAGTAACCCCTGCAAATGAAATGATCCAACAGCGGCTACATGGCTCCGGAGTATGCAATGGAAGGCATCTTCTCCACTAAATCTGATGTCTATAGCTTTGGTGTGTTACTATTGGAAGTTTTAACTGGTATTAGGAGAAGTTCGACTAGTAACATCATGGCCTTCCCAAACCTCATAATTTATGTGAGTATATGCCTTTTTTGAAGTTTCGGTTTATAATATGTTTTTTGGAAAATTCTGAGTCATACGACCCAAATGATGTTTTTGGTGATTTCAGGCATGGAACATGTGGAAGGAAGGAAAGACCATGGATTTGGCAGACTCATCAATCATTGATAATTGCTTATTGGACGAGGTTTTGCTTTGCATCCATGTAGCTCTATTGTGTGTTCAAGAAAACCCAAATGACAGGCCATCTATGTCATCTACTGTGTTCATTCTAGAGAACGGGAGCAGTACTGCACTTCCAGCCCCACTTTGCCCTGCCTATGCGTACAAGAGCGATGAATTGGAGCGATCGACAGAAAATATTAACTCAATGAATTCTTTTACACTAACAAAAATAGAGGGGCGATAGGATAATTTCTTAGCTTGAGATGTACTCCGTCTCAAAATATAAAATACATAGTACCAGATATAACACATCCTACTATTATAAATCTGGACATAGATAGGATGTATCAAATCATATACTAGGTTCTTATATTTTGGCTATTTTGAGCCAAAAGAAGGAACAAACACTGTCAAAGAATATATCAAGAGAACCTTTGCATGATGTGTGGTTCGGAGTTGTTTATAACTCTTACCTCCCCCCCCCC
>CM002487.1:14514441-14534538 GCA_000325765.3 Leersia perrieri
CGTTAATCTTGCCGGCATAACACAAAAAGCTACCTCCATTTCGTTTTGTCAGAGTCTTAACTTTTTTGCTTGTAATATTTGAACATTCGTCTTATTCAAAAAACTATGCTAGTATTGTTTATTTTATTTATGACTTAGTTTGTTATCAAAAGTACTTTAAGCACAACTAATTTTTTATATTTGCCCTAAATTTTTAAATAAGACGAATGATCAAATATTGTAATAAAAAAAGTCAAAACTCTTACATTATAAAGCAGAGAAAGTAAATAACACTTGATAAGTAAATTAATATTCTTGGAAGAACTAAAATATAAATCGATGTATATATCTTGAATTGTGGAAACATTCTAGTGGCACGTGGCAATTGATGGGCGCATTGGCACATATGGACCGAGTTTAGGGATACCACTTGGTTGAAGCATGTTTTAGATTCCTGACCACCTAGCACTGCCTTAAAAAATTTGAATAGTAATTTTGATTTGAGTATGACATGCGAAATGAATTACTGATCAAACCAGAATAAATAAGAGGAAGATATGCGGAATAAATTTACTTGTAAACTTTGCCGAAACCTCCCCGACCAATCTTTTATGCTTCCGAGAAGTTGTGAATTGCTTTCCTAGTCTCTTCAGACTTACTTGTGCTGTCCAAAATTTGCTTCATGTACTTTCCCTGTTTCTTTTCTTGCCTGCGCACAAAATCAAATATAGGCAACACAAAATTTCTGATGAGTATAGGCTTTTTTTTTCCCGGGTCGGCCAAGAGATTGGGTTGACCAATTTCATTAAGATTGATGAAATAAAATCTCGGTATAGTTTCACGACGTGATGTTGTCGATCAGATTGCAAGGCAAAGCCTCACATCAACGAAACAACACCGAACACATTCCAAAAAAAAAACAACACCGAACTAAAAAAAAAAACAGGTACCGGATGTTATACACAGCTGTTCGCAGCTGGGTTCATCAAAGAGGTATACCACCCCGAGTGGTTAGCCAACCCAGTCCTGGTGAAGAAGCAAAATAACAAGTGGAGAATGTGTGTTGACTACACGGATCTAAACAAGGCTTGCCCAAAGGACCCCTTTGGATTGTCCCGGATTGACCAAGTAGTCGATTCAACGGCGGGCTGCGATTTGTTAAGTTTCCTGGATTGCTACTCAGGATACCATCAAATCAATCTAAAGGAAGAAGATTGCTTGAAGACGGCGTTCATCACAACATTCGGGGCTTATTGTTATACAACAATGCCTTTTGGGTTGAAGAATGCTGGGGCTACTTACCAGCGTATGATCCAGAGGTGCTTGGAGACCCAGATCGGCTGCAACGTAGAGGCCTATGTTGACGATGTGGTCATCAAGACGTAGGACAAAGAAGACTTGATAGCTGATCTTGAGGAAACATTCAAGAACATTCGTGCTTACAGGATGAAGCTGAACCCAGAGAAATGCGTCTTCGGCGTCCCATTAGGAAAATTGCTAGGGTTCATGGTGTCCCAAAGAGGGATTGATGCCAACCCAGGAAAATCAAAGCCATCATGGATATGAAACTGCCGAGTGATCTGACTAAAGTACAGAAGCTGACGGGGTGCATGGCCTCCCTCAGTCGGTTTATTTCTCGACTGGGAGAGCGAGGCATGCCTTTCTTCAAATTACTAAAGAAGACGGATAAGTTCACGTGGACCATGGAAGCTCAGAAGGCATTTGATGATTTCAAGCAATTCCTCACAACAGCACCAACTCTAGCCTCCCCGATGCCACAACAACCACTCCTACTTTATCCTCAAAAAGTAGCCGAGTCAAAAATCAGGTATCCTCAAGTACAGAAGCTATTGTATGGTTTGCTGATAACTGTGCGCAAGCTGGTGCATTATTTCCAGTCCCACTTGGTTTCGGTCATATCTTCTTTCCCTCTCGGCGATGTTCTCCATAACCGAGAGGCAACGGGACGGATAGCAAAGTGGGCCATGGAATTGATGCCATATGATCTGACATTCAAGCCGAAAGTGTCCATCAAATCTCAGATCTTGGCAGACTTCGTCGCTGAGTGGACAAAAATCCAGTTGGTTGATCCTGCTAAGAGCTTAGAACATTGGATCATGTACTTCGATGGCTCCCTCAGAATCTCTGGCGCCGGAGCCGGGGTTGTTCTCATTTCTCCCAATAAACGAGAAAGGTTCAAGTATGTGTTATAGATACACTTTGAGGCGTCTCACAACACGGCCGAGTACGAAGCATTGATTCATGGGCTCCGGTTGGCGGTTTCACTAAACATCAAGCGACTCATGGTTTATGGGGATTCCCTCCTAGTTATCAACCAGGTCATGAAGGAATGGAATTGTCACGAAGAAAACATGACGGCCTACCGACAAGAGGTAAGGCGTCTAGAAGGACGGTTTGAAGGGCTTGAGTTAAGCCACGTACCTTGAGATCGCAATGAGGCTGCAGATGAGTTGGCAAACTTGGGTTCATGACGTTAAGTTGTTCCAGATGATATCTTCGTTGAACATCTCATGGAACTGTCTATCAAGAAGAAGGAGGAAGCTGTCGAGTCATCTGAGCGAGCAGTTGACGGACAAGAGGAACAAAGAAGCGAAGGGCAGTCGGATGAACCTGTTATCGCCTTTCTACAGGACGACTGGCGATTCCCCATCTTTCGTTATCTCTCCGAAGACGAGCTACTTGAAGACAGAACTAAGGCTGAACAAATTCAGAGGAAAAGTGCAAGCTATCGCATCCACGAAGAAGAGTTGATGAAGAGAGCGGCTAATGGTATGCTCATGCGTTGTGTTAGTCCTGAAGAAGGCAGGTAGATACTCAATGAGATTCACTCGGGTATTTGCGGGAACCACGCAGGCTCTAGAACCATTGTCGGTAAAGCTTTTCGTCAAGGTTTTTATTGGCTGACAGCAGTAAGTGATGCAGAAAGGATTGTCAAGACATGTGAAGGCTGTCAGTTCTTTGGCCGACAGGTTCATGTCCCTGCTCAAGAACTACAAACGATCCCGTTATCATGGCCGTTTGCAGTCTGGGGGCTGGATCTAGTCGGGCCATTCAAGAAGGTGCCTGGGGGCTTCACGCATCTCTTCGTGGCTATTGACAAGTTCTCCAAATGGATCGAAACTAGGCTAGTGTCGAAGATTACTGCTCAACGTGCCAAGGACTTCATTCTCAGCATCGTTTACCGTTTTGGAATTCCCAACAGGATTATCACGGATAATGGCACCCAGTTTACAGGGGGAGTTTTTCGTGATTTCTGCGAGGAGTTTGGCATTAAGATCTGTTATGCTTCTGTTGCCCACCCCCAGAGCAATGGGCAGGTTGAAAGCGCCAATGGAATGGTACTTCAAGGATTGAAACCAAGGATTTTCAGTCGGCTAAAGCCTTACGTTGGTAAATGGGTGCAAGAGTTGCCATCTGTGTTATGGTCTCTTCGTACCACAACCAGTTGAGCTACAGGACGTTCACCATTTTTCCTGGTCTACGGTTCCGAAGCCATCGTACCGACTGAAGTTGATCACAGCTCACTCCGTGTGGGGGCTTATGATGAAGAAGTATCAACAGAACATAGGATAGATGATCTCGACCAACTAGAGGAACAACGCGACGTCACATTGGTTCAGTCGGCTAAGTACCTTCAAGGCTTACGCCGCTACCATAACCGCAATGTGCGGGGTCGTGCCTTTTTGGTTGGAGATCTCGTCCTGAGAAAAATTCAAAAAACTTTGAATAGACATAAGTTATCCCCGGTTTGGGAAGGCCCTTTCATTATTGCTGAAGTGACTCGGCCGGGTGCTTATCGCCTACAAGACGAAGACAGCACTATGGTGAACAACTCTTGGAACATAGATCAGCTACGTCCTTTCTACACTTAGAGCTTTGTTCTCAGTTTTTCTTTATAACTTCGACTGCCTGTGTCAAGCAACTTCTTTTGCTTGAGCAACCAGTCGGGGGCTATAAGTGTATGGCATACCACGATTTTTAATAACAACCATCCAGTGTTAAGAGTACAAAGCTTTGTTTATGTTGGCCTTCCTGTTTGGTACGCAAAAGGATTTTTGATACCCTTTGGCCGAGTCCTTGTACTCAGGATTTTCGCTGAGAACGAGTTTTATACATATTATTGCTGGATAACTTTTGTAAAAGCAGTAGATGCTTAAGTTGCAAGTTCACTCAGATCGTGAAACTTATCCTAGGTTGATGAGTGTGTAAACGTATGAGGACAATTTGCGATGAAAAGTAGTCAACACTGTTAACTTACTTCACAAAAATCAACATTGCAAGTTATAATACAGAGGACGCCAAACTTTCCTAAGTTATATTACAAATGACACAGTTCATACAGTTTGCTCATTGTTCTTCAGGGAAATCAATGGCATCTATTGCTAGCTCACAGGCCAGATCATCCACCTCATTGTACAAATTGAGGATATCTTCGTCGCTGGTCCCGGCTGCGTATCCCTCCTTAAGAATCTTGAGGTCAACCATGGGATACAAAGACTTGAATGTCGACAGGACTTGGCTGCAAGCCAAGGTCGCGTATTCAAGTACTTTGTCCTTGAATCGACTTGGCGCCGACTGGAGAAGGGATAACAAGTCGCTGGGTCTGTTGGCGTTGGTGCCAACTGAAGCTGGGTACAGTAAGTCCAGCACCGGCTCCGCCTTTGCGCAGACTTCACTAAGGGCAGCCCGAGACTTCTCCAATTGGGTCTTGGCTTCCTTCAGCTCCTCGTGGGTTTTATTTTCTAACTTTGGACCACAAGATAAGAGAGTACGAGAAGATGTCAAGAAGTCTAGTGAAGAACATGGGAAGATCAATTATTAAGGAGAAATACCTTTGAGATCATTCTGAAGTTTCTTGACCTGAAGATTCATGGTGTCGATCTTCTTTGACGATGCAGCCTTGAGTTGGTCAAAGTTGGACTCCAGTTCTTTGACACTCTTGTGCAGCTTCTTGTTTTCAGCTGACAGGCCTAAAAAGAGGCAAGGGTTAAATAATCAAAGCCAATGATGTTGGTCAGGAAACATGTTGACTGGAAGGAATACCTCGATTGTCCATCTCAAGGCCCTTCGCTTTCCTTTCAGCGGCATCCTTATCTTCCTGGAACTGATCAGCTTTTTCCTTATACTCTGAAGAACATAAGTAATGCAAGAGCTAAAGTGTGAAGAAGACAAGCCGACCCAAGTTAATGGTATAATAGAAGAAAAGAGGGCTTACCCTTAAGGGAGTTTTTCAGACTTGTATTGGCTGCCTTGAGGTTGAGGATCTCCTCTTTCATGGAGTCCCACTCGGCCTTCATCTTATTGGCCTCCTCCACAGCAGCAGCTCCTTGTTTGATTTGGAGATTCTTTGCTGCTTATCTGCGGAGGACTTGCTGAAGAGAAACATGGCGAAGGTGTTAATGACTCTATGAAACTACTCGACTACAACAACAACATGTGTACAAGAAGGATACTTACCAGAGCAAGGTCGCTGGCATGATCCAGAGAAGATAGGATGGTTGACACGGTGGTCCGGTCATCATCCTTGCGGATAGAAAGCCCAGAGGTGTTACTCGATGAAACATCATATAATGGCTGGGGAAATGTGTTTAAAAGTTGATAAAGCAGAAGATACAGAAGATCAAAGGATGGAGAATGGGATTGAGTATCTCATACTCGTCGTCCGTGGCTTCGGAATCAGCCGGCGCCGGAGGAGTTGAGGGTGCCCTAGCAACATCCTTGCCCTTATCACTGGGAATCGCCTCTACGTCCACTCGGACTTGGGCAGAAGTACTCGGTTCCTGAGCTGGTGGGGCAGGAGGTGCCTCAGGGGCTCTTGAAGAAGTTGGCAGAACGGGGTCTGCCCTTGGTGGAGTGGACTCGGCGATCATGGCTGAAGGCGGTGCGTCGGCAGCAGGATCATTTGCCACCTCGTCGATGACGGGTGGACTTGGTGCGGCGAGAGGAGCAAGGCTCTCCTCTTGCGAGCCCGACTGGGTTCTAGTCGGGGGCTGGTCGAGCGATACCCCAACCGGGCAAAGATTGCTCAGAATGGATTTCCTAGAAAAGTAGAAGGAATCAACAAGGGAATTGAAGATGACGAAGAAAGCCACAAAGAAAGAGGACACATACCTGCCGGATATTTTCACCCGGGCTAATCTGTGAGATGGCCGCATGGTGGTCTTCTTAGTCCTAGTGCTCCTGGGTTGAGCTGGTGGCTTGGGGGGATTCAGTCGGGCTGCTTCATCTTCATCCTCCTCATCATCAGTGATGAGGACTCGGCGTTTTCGCTTGAGGGGCGCGACTGGGACTTCCTCTTCTTCTTCCTCTTCCCCAGCCATGGGGATAATCCCACTCGGCTGGGAAGAGGCAATGCTAGTGGCCACCACTTCATCATCCTCGATGAAGGGGGCTGGACCAGTCGGAGTAGTTGCCCTGGCGGGTCTTCAAAGATGGGCCACATTGGGTGGCCGAGAGTCGAGCTGGTAATTTTCCTGCTATCAAGGTTAAAAAATATGTCAACCACTCGAAGATAGTTTGAAATTGAGAAACTTGTGAGTTTGATGGATTACCGGCGGGGGAAGGCGATAAAGATGGAAAGAGTCGTCTGGTTTTTGGGCTTGGCTCGGAATCTTGGTGTCGGTGTTGAAGAAACTTCTCAGTCTATGTGTCAACACCTTCTCATCTATGGAGTTGGAGCTCTCCCGGGTAGGGTCTTCTTGACCCGAGTACTCGTAAGCCGGATGAACCCTATTCTTGATGGGGTTTATTCGGATGCGAGAGAAGTGCTGGGTGATCCACACCCCGGTTAAGCCCTTTTCCTTCAAGTCCTTGATCTTGAGCAACAGAGGGTTGATTTCTTTGTACTCGGCCGGGGTGATCTTGGCGTTCCATGAGTCATTCTGGGTTGGATACGAGCCAGAGTAGCTCGGCAAAGGTTTCTCGGAGTCAAGGCAGTAGAACCACTCCTTATGCCTTCCCTTATTGGAGGTGACTGGGGAAATGGCGAAGTAATGTTTGGTGGAGCAGACTTGAATGCCGGCACCACCGACATTTTGGATTTTCGCCTGGCTGGGCTGAGCCTTGACAAAGAAGATGGCACGGAAGAGGTTGAAGTTGGGAGCGATGCCCAGAAAAGCTTCGCAAATATGGATGAAGATAGAGATGCGGAGAATGGAGTTAGGGTTAAGATGGTGCGGCTGAATGCCGTAGAATTCAAGGAGGCCCCGGAAGAAAGGGGAGACGGGGAGAGCAAATCCGCGGTAAAGGAAAGAGGCAAGAATTACTACCTCATTGGTCTGAGGGGAAGGCATTCCCTTGGATTTCGCCGGGCGGCACCCCGAGATCTCCTTTGGGGGAAGAACGCCGTCTGAAATCAGATCTTGAAGCTCCACGGTGCCGATAGAGCTCGCTTGCCATCCGCTTTCCTTGTCGCACATGATGGTGTCAGAAGATGCAGCGGCTGTGTTTTCTTGTTCGTCGGCGGTGGGCGTGGGCAAGGCGACGATGTCCTTGGAGCTCTCGCCGGCCATGGAATCAGTGAGGATCTGGCTAACTGTGGGAGAAGGATTGATGGTGAATGCACGAAAGAACCCTAGTCGCAAGAAGCAGAGGATTTGAGTGCAAGAGCGTGAAGTGAGCAGAATGAGAGAAGATGAAGAGGGAGAGAAGGTTATAAGGATAACGAAGTTTGCGCCGGCGTCGGCCTAACGGCTAATTTACGCCGGATTTAACGGCGTCAGTTACGCAGTTTCTCTATAACGGCTACGTCGTGGACCTAGTCAGTCGGCTGGCTGATGTAGAGTTCACTCGGCTGAAGTGAAGGGAGGTTAATCAATTGAGTTCCTGGCCTCTCATTGATATCTTTGAGATAATGAGGGTCAGGCTCAGAAGTATACCTTGACCTTGTCAAGATGAGGATGATCATATGTCCGATGTTATAAGCATTTGGCTGTATGCTATGCTGATTATGCTTCTGGCGTGATTCTGAGTGATTGCTCGGATGATTGATGCCAAGCTTGGAAAATCCCTTGACAATGTCAAGATGAGGATATATATATACACACACACACATCCGAATAAAGTCGCAGAGGGATTTACCCCATTGTGTGTTTTAAAAGCCTCTGACATATCGTTCCGGTTAATATCTCGGACGATTGTTGTCAAGCTAAGCTAATGGTGTGGTTGCTTGATCTGGAAAGAATTGATTAAATCTTAACTCTAGGCTTAGTTGTTTCTCAACTTAGAGTTGGGGGCTACACCTATTAGGTGCACCTACTCGGTGCCCCTAAGAAATTGCCTAATTGGCATTCTTCAAGGTTTGAAGTGTTTTGTCTCTAATAAACTCTAGGGTTAGTTGTTTCTCAACTAATCATAGAGTTGGGGGCTACACCTAATAGGTGCGCCTATTCTGCGCCCCTATTTTTTTTATTTCAGGAAGGGGGAGTCCTCCGCAGCCTTCTTGCAAGATTATTGAAGAAGGATTAATTGCTGACAAAGCTTAGAAGAGTTGTTCGTTGGTGAAGAAATATCAAATCCTAATTCAGACTGAGAAGGATATTGCACTCTGACTGCGCATGACTCAGGGGCTACTGCGGGGATTATGGGTACTGGGTATTCACTCGGACCTATAATCACTCGGACCGACTGGGGTGTCCTGACTGATTAATATATGAAGCGCAATAAAGCTTGGAGAGGCCCATGATATTATGGCTTGATCCGCACGGCAAGATAAGCAGGGGATGGATCGGAGATCACCTAGATAAATATCCTAGATCCCGTATCATGTAAATAAGGGATGTTTGGTTAGGATTTGCCTTAATTATCACGGCATATCTCTACAAACCGATAGGATGAGATTTTGTAACAAACTTAGGAAACCTATTCCGAGTAGGTTAGGGTTTCCCCAAACCACCCGGCCTCCTACCTCTATATAAAGGTAGTCGGGGGTTCTTGGGAGAGATCAATCTGAGGCTCATAAGCTCATAGCATACACCCAATCATCAATGCAATCAAAGGCTGGACGTAGGGTATTACTCTTCATCTTGAAGGGGCCTGAATCAGGGTAAATCCTTGAGTCCTGTCACCATCGATCTTTTCGAGCTCGTGCGCACCCATATAAATTTATTGCCGGTACAGAACACCGACAACAGGATTTTATAAAGGCTTTGCTTGATGATTTACTTTACATTATTGAACAGGACAAACAAGACACTATTGATAAGGTTTGTGAAATATTATAGAACCAGTTAGCATTAGCTGAGCGCATGCGTGATGCCTACCATGATGTTGATAGTGACAGAAAAATACTACTACAAGAAGAATTAAATATTATGTATCTTTGTGTCATCAGTGATAATGGCCTTTCAATTAAACTTCAGTGACATGACAATATTTTTCTCAACTTAGAAAATAAGATTCAGTGAGGCAATTAAGAATAATCTGGTCTTTCTATTGAGTGAGTAATGTAATGTTTGGTCTCAGCAAGTACCAACTATGAAATGTTATCTTTTCCCAATTGTCATCTGTATTTTCTTCTACTCTTTGTGTTTTTCCGCATCTTTTTGTTTTTCTTTTCAATCCATACGTTCCCTCTAGGAGGGATTGATATATATAAAATTTAAATGTTTTATATTTAGCCACACAAAGATGAACCAGTCGTGTAACAAACTCTCTGGATTCCACAATTCTTCACAACGCATAAACTGCAAACAATAGTTCATTTTATTGAACCATCTTGAAATAATGGTGTGATATGATACAATTTATTTGTTTACGGATGACCTTTCATCTAATTAGAATAAGTGAAATTAAATATAACCGTAGCGTTAGCACCACGAGCATTTTACTAGTTGAAAACTAAGCAACGGTTGATCGGCTCTAATGCAACGGTTGATCGGCTCTAGCTAATTAATTCGGCCGCCGGCCGGTGATTTCGCCCTAGCTAGAATATCGATCTCGACCCCAACCTGATTTAATTTGTCTAAGCATGCACCACCCACCAGGTCTGCCTGCGTATATATATGTACTGTACATAGCAGAAACCGATCCGAATTTGTTTGCGATCATCGATCCGATCATCCGACCGCGAATAGCATACGACTGGCCAATCCGGCCACGTCACCCTTCAACGTGCAGGTGCGGCGAGCCGGCCTGGTCGTGGAGCATCTCCTTTTCTTTTCCCTGTCGTGTGTCGTGAAACCGATCATTGCATTCTAATCAATCATAGATGATTGTGAAGTATGTTTAGAGTTGTTTATTTAACAGTCTTCTTGTTTTTAATTAAGCTTTAATTTTGTGACTCTCAGTTATTTATTCTTCAAACTATAAAAATTGGAACTTGTCAAACGTAAATGCCAAAATAGTTCCATTTACGTTAAAAAAGTGATTTGCTTGAAAGTCATTAATAATGATGTTCCTGAGAAATGGATGGAGAAAAAAATCCATGAGAAAAAATAAAGTGCTAAACATAAACAGTTATCGTTGCATCGTTCTTGGGCCCATCCGTGACCCCGGCCCAGCCTTCATGAATACGTCATGTGCCTTGGCGAGGACGTGGTGCGCCAACACGCGTTCATGGCAATGCCCGCAGACACCGCGCGCGAACTTCACCGCGACGAGGAGCGGCCACACGCAGAAGAAGATCTTGCCGGCGTTCTGGGAGAGCTAGGGAACACGAGGACACCGACGACGAACACCAGGAGGCCGAACACGAGTAGCAGCACTTGCTGCCACAGCGGCGACATCACCTCCAGCGTGTGGCGAGCGGTGATCGCGCGCGGAGTCCACCTGCGCCACCAGCCGCCGCTCCTAAACCTTGTACCACCGCGAGAACCTCTTGGCCTCGCGCGTCATCATCACGATCGATCGAGCGGCGCGCGCCTTATTTTTTAGCTCGGTCAGTGAAGGTTTAGTTTCCACCGCTGCTCCATTACTACTCCAACACCATAGTATCACCGTCTTCAGTTTCTGAATCCCTCCCAGTATCCAGTTGCAATGTCTCGTTTCCAACCCGCTTCTTGCGAGGATACGGCGCACGCGATCAGGAAGAAATGGAAATGGGGATCCATGGTACAAGAGGACATTTTGGTCGCGGTAACGTGGCAGGTATATCCGTGAAAACTCTCTGTCTGTCTTGGTGTTGTGCTTGTGCCTTGCCTTGAAACCGTGTGGCGTGTGCGTTTGATCTAGTGTGCGTTCGAGCCAAGTGTTGTGGCCCGTGGCCGTGGCCGTGGGCACGGACGCAAGCTCAGCTCAGCCGTTAGCTAAGTGTTGATGTGTAACGTCATCGTGACAGTTTTTTTATCCGCGCCATCCATTACTTAATCAACCACCATAGATTAATTAAATTGTAACTAATAAATCTATTAATTAAATCATCATGTAACTAACGGTGATCCATAGCCGTTGATTTAGAAACGGATGGTGCAGATGAAAAGAATGTTATAGTGACATTAGTGATGTGGTCTAGGGTTTCCGATCTTCCGAAAGGTTCTGATGGGCAGTCGATTTAGGCGGAGTCACAACACACTTCGATCTGGCTTCTGAACGAACACGCTCTTGAGCCCCGTAATCGCAGCACCACGTCTCCTCTGGTTACCACCCGTGCCGGAACACAGATGGCCTCGCCGAGAAGGCTAATCCTTATTTGCGAATCGAAGAACACAGACAAGAACGAGAAAGAAAGCAACCAAATTGCAGATGTATGATTAATCTCGTGAGTTGGGGTCTCACAAACCGAAGAACGACGAAACTGTATTTGACAGAAATAATCTAAGCAAAACCTAAACCCTAACCTAGGGGACGGCTACTGATATATAGGGTTTAGGGACGTGCAAGACCCCTGGACGCGTCCCTAATGGACTCGGACACGATACATGGCCCAAAAGGTCCAAATACGGCGGCGTAGCACCGGAACAGATTCTGAATATCAACTTGTTTGGTTGATTCCCGTTGACTCAGAAGGAATTTGGACGTGAGACCAGAACCATTGGAAAGTTTATCTCGTTAGCTTTCCATCCATATAAAGAACGCCCCAATCCGAGCACGTATGCGACCTAGGCACCCGTTTTAGTGCAGACTGGTCCTGGACTCTGAATCGTGGTCGAAGTCGAATTGTTTTGGGCCTCCACCTTGACTTGGACGTCTTTGATGATCCTCCCCACCTCTAAGTCCTTCTCTAAAGGTCTCCTTGTCCTCTCCATGATTCCTAATAATAATATAATCATTCGGTAGCAATCTATTCTCAAAATCATACAAAGAAGAACATAGGAACGAGCTCACCTCTCAATTCAATTGTCGTGCGCGAGCTCTAGTGATTGGACCTTGAATGTCCAGCGGAGGTGTGTTGTGTGCATCCGAAGGAGTGATGTCCTCATCAATTAATCTGCTGATATTAGAGGATACAAATTCTCTCTTGGTTGGCCTCTTGCTACTCTGTGTTGTGTGTTCTCCTTGAGCATGTTCAAGTTGGGCCCGACCCGGCCATGCGCCAGGCCGGGCCTAGGCCTAGGAAGTGAATTGAATCCCGTAAATCTGCAATTGGAAAAAAAACATTGAAAACCTGATATGGTCCGAGAAAGGCCGAGGGTCAGGTCGGACTCAGACTTTGTTTTTAACATTGTCGGGTAGGCTTGGGCTAGGGCCTTTTTTTGGCCTGGTTTTTCCAGGCATTGCCGAGCATGGGTTTGAACATTTATAGTTTCCCTGATGGTCTGAGTTGTTGATGCACCGCTTGTTAACTATCGACACCTTCTAAACATAGCTAATGTAACTATATTGGTGCTGATCGTTTCAGCTAGCTGCAACTGCAGCTGCTTGATATCAATAGTGGAAAACAATGCATCCATTTATGGGCTGTTGCGGCGGCACAGCTGCAGCTAGCTGATCCGATCATCCCCATTGTAAGGAGAATTTAATCTTTTGCCACTTTTACAGATGGAATAGCATGCGAAATGCCATCCTGGCCCGCCGTCAGTGACTTAGCCGGACCCGCTTGTCAGTGACTCAGTCAAAGCAACATCCGTAAAAGTGGCAAATAGTTAAATGCCCCCCATTGTAATTACGATGTAACTTATACGTAAATCGTACAGATCCAAATAAACATCTTTTGGCACGGTGGATAGGTTGAGTGAAGCCAAAGCAAGGGTCGCGAGCTCGACTCCCTTCCCCTACACACAAAAGCAATATTTTTCTCTCTGTGGTAATCTCGAAGCAATTGCAGGGTCTAAAAATAATCAGTTTTAGGGTGGGGAAAAAATTTTAACAACCATTTAGCAATCCAGTTATACTACCTCAACATGCTTGCATATGCCACCCTCATTCTAGAGAAAAAAATATCTTCTCTTCTCGACATCAAGTCCACATTTGAATATTTGAGCTAGCTAGATACATGAACATGATAGGTTTAGTTTTTTTTATATATTTTTTTAAACACTTTCCTATGCATGCAAACTGCCAGGGTTTACAAACATGTCACATTATAAATAAATGATTATTAGACCACAGATAGGAATGAAAGTGATATTTATTGAATCAATTTTACTTTACAAGAAAATATGAAATTGATCTTTCCTCATCTAACTCCGTGTTGGTTACATTTTTACATTTGGATGATTAATTCAATGTTCAGTAACATTATAATAACTCTAGTACTATTTACACACCATAATTGAATTTATTGTTCCAAAAGGTATGCAATCATTCAGCATCCTCTTATCATTACCATGTTGTCCTACCACTTGTCTAGCATCCAATGAAATGGTTTCTTTATATACTTCAACTCTATCACATTCAATGATTAATTATATCTTTTTTCTTTTTGAAGAGATAATTTGATTTGTTTAGGTCATTGTAATGTTTTCTTTTAACACAAATGTAAACAAAATCGGTTATGCGGGATGTAAGGGTTTCATCCCTCTTATTAATACAATGATACACAACTCTCATGTGTGCTCAAGAAAACAATTATATCCATTTGTTTAGGTTTCTTATTTTGTAAGTAAAGATTCGAATAATTAGTTCATATACTTTGGTTTCCACTATGTATCAAGTTTTATATCAATTTGAGCTCTTCTTTCTTATCTACTCCCTCCATCACTAAATATAAGATATTTAAGCATTCAAAATTTATCCTCAAATAAACATTTTGCCTACCCAAACAAATAACTTAAATCTACCTACCCGACAAACATTTTAAGTTTATGAATAGATTCACAACATGTAAAAAAGGTACCACTACTCATTGATTAATTTTTACATTTCAAGTTTATGGATCGATTCCCAACATGTAAAAAGGGTACCCCTACTCATTAAGTAATTCTTCATTTGAATGCTAAAGTGTGCGCAATCCATCATGATAAATAAGACATATATTTTGACTAAAAAACCATTTTCACGATAATGACACACTAGTTTTTAGGTTAGAATTTTGCTAATAAATTAGAGAAATCACATATTAAGATAATATAGACCTGAATAGCATAATGAATTTCAATTTTAGTGTGTTAAGAGCTGTAATAATTTTTGTGTAGAATTATATTGATCTCTTGGTGTTACCAGAAGTAAAGGGATGCAATCATTCATAACAATGATTAAGCCCTGCAAAAGATGATATTAGCCACGAACTATACACATTATTGGTAGGATCAATTAACTATATATTAGTATACTTGAGAACACAGAAAAATGAGTTCTTATTGGAGGTCAGTGCAAAAGGTCGGCATGAAAAGAATGTTATTTTGGTGCATCAAGGTAGAAAGCTCAAAGCGAGATAACTTAGCATTTATTTATGTAGATGTTTACCTATTCCGATGTTGACAATACTCCTGTATTTTCAGTTGATGGATCAAACTCTTAATGCTGCACAACAAATTCAAGAAGAGATGATTAATTATTTATCAAGTACGGATAACATGTAGTATCATCTGAATATTTTTCTGCACCTCATTTCTCTTTGGTTACATATTCACACTGTTATAGACGCTAGTGATTGCTTGATTGTGTTGAAGGTTGAGGATCCGATGCTGAGAGAGTGGGGCCAAATTAGGCGTATGACTTGCGACACCGTTGGGCTATATGATAATTTTGTTTTTATGCCGCTGGAAAGGAAAGGATTTGAAGAAAAAGCAGAGTTTGAAGCCAGACGATCCTGATCGGAGGATGAACTCAGATGCATTGCATCTTGTAGTTGCTAGTGTTTCTCGTTTCCTCTGCAGTGGTTGGTCAATATGCTTGAGTATAAGCATTTGCATGTAGTATATATTGGAGTTGTACATTTTTTGGCTATGATGTTTGAGTCACTTTTCTATTTTTTTCATTGAGATGCACTATGGAGTGGAATTTATAAAGCTTGTAGATGCTCTCTAGTCTCGTAACACAAATATGGAGTGATGTGTTTGCATGATATACTCTAATTTACTATTGATCACTACTATTGCTAGACATGTATTGCTTTTACGTTGCGCTCTCCACACCTCTTGGCATGCTTGTCTCCAAGTCGTTGGCTGTTTCGTAGCTGGCGACTCCCAATGTTTGTCTTCGTATTCATGTCACCTACTATTTACGTAAAAAGTGTGTGGCATAATGTCGTGATCACTGTTGGACAATGGATAAAAATAAACTAGTCAAGCTTGACTTCTAGCTATAGTTGTTGACATCAACACCGACAGAGCGAGCAAGGTTTCGCTCGTAGTTTAAATACATCAGCGACATAGCAAGCAAGGATTAATCGTTGTTGCTCAAGGCTCAAGATTAACTGATATCTACAGTTGTTGATTTCACTCATGGTTTAACCATTTAAGTAGAGCAACAACAGAGCAAGCAAGGATTAATCGTTGTTGCTTAAGGCTAAGGAGTAGCTGGCAATGTTGTAGTGTGTTGTCCCTAAAATATGATACACTTGTTTCACCACTCCATGGATAAAAGGAGTGCAAGCGGACAACTTAGATTTAAAATCTTGAATCTTGTATGTTCATCTTCTACAATTCGATTAAAATTCAATATGGTTTAACAGAGAGGGCTACATGCCTATTTTTCTACAACTTGGATGCAGATGACAGAGTTATTAATAAGGGAGAGAGCTCAAATAGGTTATCTTTGTTAAGTTGTTGCAACTTAGCAATGTTATCTTCTTTCATAGAGAAAATGATATTTCTCATGACAGGACAAACAAATAGGATTGATGTGATACGTTCTCGCTCTCCAGTTTCCTATGTTCTGAAAATCATTTCATATTGAATTCATGTTTCTATTCATTTGTATCTGGTGCCTTTTTTCAATCCTTTTCTACATACTTAGAGCTTTCTCAACTTAGTAGTGTAGAATGTAGTTAAAAAATAAGACAAATATCAACAGGTTCCTGTTGCAATGATTAACTCCGATGGAAAGAAAGTACATTATTCAGGTGCAAGCCTCCTTAGGCTCTTTCAGAAAAAGTAAAATCAAGTGTGGTCTCACCCACAAGTTGGCGCACAATCTAAAGTTTTTTTTTTCCTTTTGTTTTAAATTGAACTATTGTTGTGTTGAACTTATTTGCAACTTTTCATCTTTCAATATGAGTTTGATTGTATCTTGCTTGGCCACCATATCTACTGATGTGAAAGGCTGAAGCTATCTTTGTTGCAAAGGAGGATGGTGTTAATCCATGTTTAAAGGTATATCCTATGTATAGTTTCTTTTTTGTCGTTTGTCTGAATATAATTTTGTACATAGTATCATGATGGTATTGATGATACCCATCTAGATGGTAGTATGGTACCGATGGTACCTCTTCAGGACATTTTGAAAAGTTGAATGTTCCAAAAAAGTTGTTATGCCTAAAACAACTTCTTGTATTTGGTTGTATGTGAGATCTTGAATTGTGGTAACGTTTTTTTTTTCATTTTCATTCTTGTAATAAAGGTGTGCCCGGAACATTATTTATACTGAAAGGGTCGTGCTCAATTTCACGTAAAGAATGAGTAGAATCAATACAATGACAAATGTGATTTGTGACCTTCGTACATACCGAAGATGTTCCTCCTTTTCCATGATAAACCAAAAATGTGTTACTGTTTACATTGAATTTTGAACATAATACATTATTTCAAAATACATCTATTTGCCCCTCTTGCATACTCACTGAAAGAAAATGAGATCAACTTTTTGTTCATGAACAACGACATTATCATCTCTTGTTGAGTACATGTAAGGTGTAACCTATCGCTAGGGATGAAAACGGTCGGAAACGGTCAAAAAACTGTCTCCCATTTTCATTTCCATATTATTTGTTCGGAAACGGAAACAGAACGGTAAAGGCGAAAACGAAAACGATATCGATACTGTCGGAATTTCGAAAACGGGACCACCGGAACGGAAATATATCGATATCGGTCGGTAATCGAAATTTATATCGAAAACAACGGACTATAACATTATATACTAAACTATTTCAAGTTCTTTCCTCTCACAGGTGCCACACGATGTGGACCGGTGGTGCCGTGCGACACCGAGATATTGATGTTGGCATGTTGTGCCATGTTGAGATGGGCATTAGTGGACTATTGTTGGTGTTGAGAACACCAGTTATGCTCATTTACTTATTATTCTTAGATTTATATACTTGCTATCCAGAAATTTAAATTATGCTATTTTGCTTATATTACTTGTTTTACTTACTATTTGCTCAAGAAATTAGCTTTATGTAAATGTTGAACTTAGAGTCTCTTTATAGGTTAAAAGCTTGCATACTTCTCTCTCCCCTTATGTATATATAATTTTGGGTAAGACTTGCGAGTAGAATCTTGTACTTAACCCGATGCCTGCAATTTCAGGAGAGGATACCAGCGATGAGCTTTGTTTCTTGTGTGGTCATTGCTCTGCCGAGGGCGGCGAGATCAATGAGTAGTTCTTTTCAGCTTGGCTCTTGCCCCAGTTGGTTGTCCTATGTGGGTTGTGGCATACCACGGGTTTTATCTTTTGCTTATGAATTTATGGAACTTTCGCTGCTACTTTTATGTGATGTATGTCGGTTTATGAACCCACTATTGTATTAGGTACCATGCTGTACTTTATTCATGTTTAAATTACTTGCTATGTTTATTAATTGCTTGCGATGAAAGTGCGAGGCCAGTTGCATTCCTGGGGACTAGCTAAGCATGAGTACGAGTTTTGATCACTTGAGATAATTGGGGATAGCGTTTTGGTTCGAGTCACTGGGGTATGTTTTTGGTCGCCGCATTCGTGTGGTTTGATGAGCATATGACGGGGTTGACTAGCAAGCTATCTTTTGGTTATCTCTTGTGTTCACTGCTTGGCATTCCGGTTATTATAGCAGAAGATGTCAACCGTGATCATGGACACATTGAGGATGCTCAATGAGTGGCTATTTATGTGTGTATGGATCTCATTCCTCCAATAATATGTGGTGGTCGCGTTGGACACTGGATGGTATAATACTCGGGGTATCCACATCGCGGCCCCGACAGACTCATCCCTTGGCAGACTCACTTTAGGGTGACCAACTCCTCTTTTTTACAGTAGCTTAGATGCAGCCTCTGGTTCACAACTCCATGTGTAGTCGCGTATGTATGAGAGTATGACGCGGCTGGCCTCGCCAGCAGTTGTCATATTTGGGGTATCTTTTGTTCCAAAAATGTTTCCGACATATTTCTAGCTCTCGCACCCTAAAATATACAAATATATTTGTAACAGTAGTGTATAATTTTTGTCGCATGTATAACGTTCTATATACTATTTTTCACAAAATATGATTTTTTAAGCTAAACATCACATATATTTAGTGTTGTGATATTTGGGGATTTTCCTCTAAATTTCAAACAAAAAAAATGAGAAAATGGTGCAGCCGGCCAAGCACTTGGGCTGCACATGGCTGCATAGCCCAGCAGCCCAATTGGCCCAACCGAACAGCACAAAGAGCAGGAGCATCAGCTCCTGTTAGGTTTTCTCGTGAGGCAGAAGCAGCGGCGGCGGCGCATGCCTGCCACCCGCGTCTCGCGGCGGAATTCGTTAGCGACGCCCGATTCGTGCGGAGGCGAGCGGCTCCCCGTTGCTCTCTCGGTCTACAAAGAGGTGGATGGACTCCTTCCTCAAGACCCCGGATCTGATTTTGCTCCACTCGAATCGATTCCACTTTTCCTATTCGTTCCGTTTTCTGAGTTCCAGAAAACCAAGATTTGAAAAAATGGCTGCTCACTCTGACGTAGTTAAGCCGGAGACGTTTGACGGGGCCAACTTTAAGCGTTGGCAGGCGAGGGCTAAGCTATGGCTAACTGACCTGAAATTTTTTTGGGTAATTTCGAATCCTCCAAAAGGCACCTTGGACGCTAAGGCCTTTCTCGGGCCGGGCTGGGCTGGGTTTTCTCGCGCTTTTTTGAATTTATTTGGGTTTTTTTGGGTTTTCGGGCTCCACTCTCTAAGCCCGACGCACCGTCGTGTCGGGTTGGTCGGGTCGGGCCCCCTTTTGAACAGGTTTAGCAACAAGCCATATATTGTATTGACGAAATGTTATGTTGGTCTTGTTACAATGAGATTGATTAGCAATATTTGATCTCATCAAAGGAGCAACAATTGTGCTCATTATATGCTTGTGTAACAGCCATTTTAAGTGAAGCTAATGTGGCTTTTGGAGTGCCACTTTGAAGTGCCACAATGGGGCATATAATGTGATGTTTATGCAGCCATTTCATTAGCATTAAAACTGAAATTTCAGTTACACATTGTACCCCTATATATATGAGCAAAAAGATCAATACAAGAGAAAAGGGATTCACTCTAGACTTTGTGTCACTCTATTGTGTTCATTGTCACTACGTTCTCTCTTTTTCACATTACAACACGTTATCAGGCACGCTCTAAGAACTGAGCAAGAACAGATGAAGACCTCACCTCGAATGACCTTACCTCGAATGGTAAGAATGCCGTAAGGCATGACTCAGAATGCCGCTGCAAGGCACCAGTACCATCACCTCCTTCCTCGCCGGAGTTGAGGTCGCAAGTGCTAGATGGTGATTCGACGGCGCTGGCAGTAGATCGGCAACGGCCGTGGTTCGGCCATGGCGACGTCCCGACGCCCGTCTCTGGTGCGGCGTGCTCCCGACGACGACGACGGTGTTGGCCCCG
>CM002487.1:14537530-14601592 GCA_000325765.3 Leersia perrieri
GCAGAGTGCTCATTACACTCAAATCGGGTCAAAACAAAAGGTGACAATTAAGGAGTATTGCTTTTGCTCAAATGAAAATATTACCACAGTAATATATCCTTCCCATAATGCCTTCTTACGGAAGCGTGGTGGTGAGATAGCAAGAGCTTGTAGCAAATGGTTTCTCGCAGAGACCTAGCATAACATACCCATTGGTATGTGTGGAAATCAAGTTCCATATTCAATCATGGCAGATGAAATGAATTTGATAGATTCGGAGAACCAAGTCCCTATGGACTTCACATTCTGAATCAAATTATAAATCGCAATATATATTGTGTACAAGTCAAATCATTATATGATTTGATTATTGTGGTATTGTTGGTTGTGTGAGTTCCTTCCACAGAAGGTAAACTCCAACCATGTTAATTGCTATATGTTCTTACAAAGAAATCCAAACCTGGATTTTGTATCATCTCAACATATTGATGATTACCATCTAATCATCTAATCAAAAGCACATTAACCAATTGGCAATAATCTTGGGTATAATTTCTCATCAGAGCAATTAACCTTAAAGATGGGTTTTTGAGATGATAGATTTGGGTAATCCAAATCATGCTTAAGTCTATAACTTAAGCACATAAATCAGTTTTCCAATATCCAATTGATATTGTCTACCAATATCCAAATGATATTGTACAGTCATATCCATGAACACTTATGGTCGTTCAGTCTCTAAAGATGGATCAATATCCGTTGACCCTGGGATGAAAACTATATGCCATTAAAGCGCTAATATATCTCGTAAATTGCAACAGACCTGTTAATGCATTTGCTGATACTTTGCTAGCACATTATAGCGCATCTCTAATATCACCATCAGGTGAAAGTTAGACATGATATCCTTATATATCTTTGTGGCAATAAAATATTTTGATTTACTATTAAAATCAAGATAAAACCATAGTGGGATATGTATATCTTGGCAAACTAATCCCCGCAAACCCAGATTACATAATGATTTCATTAGAAGTGATTAAATATAATTACTTACACATATCATTCCGAAGTTCACAACCTCGTAGAATGATCAACCGCATAATTATGTTATGTGGTATTGATTCCATTGAATCACCTATCATTATCTACAAAGATAATGATATTTGCGTTGTTCAGTTGCAAAATAGGTTATCGTGTAAACTAGGTTCCTACCAACTTCACGTTATAAGAAATTGGTATGTTGTCAATCTATGTTTTGCAAGTGTCAGGGGGAGTAATCTCCTAGACTAAACCCGTTCAAATGCAAATATTGTACTATTTTTCTCTCTTATGAGTTTTTCCTATCAGGTTTCTCATGAAAGGTTTTTGATGAGGCAATATATCAACACAAATATATATCGTATCTCTATTTTCCCCATAGGGGTTTTTAAAGGGATACCAAATATATATAATAACTTCTCATATTTTTCCTCTATGGTTTTTGGAGAAGTTAACATAATTATGATCCAAAGGTCATAATCATTGTCCTCAAAATTCTCACATGAGTTTTTCCTTTTTCAAGGTTTCTCAAAGAATTCATGAGACGATAACACATATATGTCATATCATTTTCTCCTTATTTTTTCCACTGGGTTTAAAGGAGTTTTAATGACATATCTATATCCATGGTTTCTCCTCAAATTTTTCCCACTGGGTTTTTAGAGGAGTTTTTCCCAAGGATGATAGCAAGAGCCAAGCTTCAGGGGGAGACTCTCTGAATGATGGACCTTGTTATAACGCTTCACATTATACTCTTATATTTTATGAGTTTTTACCATCAGGTTTTCTCATACAAAGTTTAATGAGACAATGTTTGATACAAGCATATGCCCTATCTTATTTTTCCCCACCGGGGTTTTTCTAAATATAGAACAAGGCATAGATTACTCCTTAAACCTTGCAGATTTACGATAGAGCAATCACCCACCAAATAATTCCTATTTTTTTCCGCAGGGTTTTTTCAATGGAATTTAAGAACATATTGATCTTACGGACTCGATCAAAAGGGGGAGTGTTACAATGAGATTGATTAGCAATATTTGATCTCATCAAAGGAGCAACAATTGTGCTCATTATATGCTTGTGTAACAGCCATTTTAAGTGGAGCTAATGTGGCTTTTGGAGTGCCACAATGGGGCATATAATGTGATGTTTATGCAGCCATTTCATTAGCATTAAAACTGAAATTTCAGTTATACATTGTACCCCTATATATATGAGCAAAAGATCAATACAAGAGAAAAGGGATTCACTCTAGACTTTGTGTCACTCTATTGTGTTCATTTTCACTACGTTCTCTCTTTTTCACATTACAACAGGTCTAATAGTTTTATCCATCTCAAGACAAGGGGTGAACCTATATAAACATCGTCTCCATGTTAATTTTTTTGTACGCTTCCTATTATTCCGGTATCAACAATCCCCACATATTAAGCATTCTTTATCCATGCTGTCACTCTTCTGAGATTATAGTAATCAAATCCGTAAGAGCATGACCAACAATCACCCTAAATTTCACAACCCAAACTGTATTTTTGGTGCTCCTAATCAATTGTTGGGATTAAAAAAGTATGGACATCTCTAACAGATGCCCTAAACTTGACCTCATAAACTGAAAATTGGATTGCAAAGATATATTATCAACATAAATCGCACCGGGTCGAAGAAGGGATCCCTCAGATGTACTCCCTCCGTCCAAAAAAGAACAAACCTAGGATGTGATGTGACATTTTCTAGTACGATGTATCTGGACAGACCTCCGTCCAGATACATTGTACTAGGAAACGTCACATCCCGTCCTAGGTTGCTCTTTTTGGGATGCAGGGAGTAGATAACTAAAAATCAGCAAAAGTGGCAGCGATCTGGCGAGATCAAATTCTTTAAAATTTTGGCTGCACCTCCCCTCTTTTTCTTAGAAAATTTGAAGTTTGCTCGGGCTAGCTGGAGGAAGAAGAAGACTATATATAAAGGGGCTAAATGAGACAGGACCCCCGCGTCGCCTCCTGAGGGGCGACACGGGCGGCACCGCCGTGCTCGCCGAGCAGCCGCCCTCCGCGTCCACCACCGTTGGTCCCCCTCCCTTCCCATCTCTGGCATCTCGCCGGAGGCCGGAGGGAGGGGGGATCCATCTCTCCCAATAGTCTCCAATAGATCGAGTCTAGGTTAGGGTTAGAGTTTCTCCATGCCGTGTTTTGTGGTATGGGAGATTTGTTTTCTCCTCCTCCTATCCGGCAATGGCGAGGAGACAGGGTGGTTTGAGTCTCTCCATGGTGGCTCCGATGAAGGAATTAGCGGCATCTACAGCGTCGACAACTTTCTTCGGGAGACGACATGGAGTTTTAGGTTTCCGGATGGCGACATCGAGGCGGAGATGGTGCCGCCATCGTGGAATAATTTTCTCCAGCCACTTCTCCGTTTTGTCGTGGTTAGATCCAACCACGGTGAAAGGCTTGGGAGAATAGGTCTGTCCCCCGAGTTGATGTCGATCAGTCTTGGGTCGGAATGAATGGATGGGGAGATTGTGTCATAAGTTCCAGCAGCACCCTTTCCCATCCCCAAGTTCACCAACCCTAGCCGCCGGGCGGCAGGCAATCCCCATTTCCATTTCTTCCATGGATCAACACTGCTGAGATCGTCGATATTCGGATTCTGCAGTCCGATTCCAACACAGATCGATCTAGTCCTCATCCGACTTGTCTGGTAAGATTGTAAAGATCCCGATTTGGATTTGGTTATCTTCCCTTCTCCGAGTCTAACTTCTATACGGTGGTGATCCATTTAAGGCCGGCCAGCCGGCGGACGCAGAGAGAGATCAAGAGGAGGAGTCATGGAGACGACGGATTGCAGCAGCAGGAAGAAGCTGGAGCCATGGCATATCCGAGTGCGCCCGCCCTCCCATGGCGATTCTTATGATGCGCACCACCCGACCTGGATATTACTCGACGTCCGCGCCTACATCGACGACCGCCAAAACGAAACCACAGCCTTTGTCGAGCTCAGCAACGGCCATCAGATCCAGGTCACCTTCTGCACGGCGTCCCCGCCGCTCGTCTCCTACATCTGCGTTTGGTGCCCTACCGGCTTGGACCCCGTCGAGCTGTTCAGGTCGTCACCCACGGTCGAGGCTGTCAACGCCGACCTCGTGCTCATCCGCATCAACGCCAGGCCGGTCGAGTACCTCGTCTACCAGGCCAGGGGCCCGTCGCTGACGCTTTTGGAGAAGCGAGTCAAGAGGCCCTATTGTTACCTGCCAGAGCCCTACAACATTGCCCTCCTCCCCCATGGCGGCGGTCTTGGCTTCAAAATTTGCACGCTCGACAGCGATTTCACTCGTGATGCTAGCAACTTCAACCTCTGCGTCTTCGACTCCGTCAGCCGCAAGTGGAATCGCCAGCCACTTTGTCTTGACCAACTGAACAATCCGCCGGACGACGAGATGCTCCATGTGACGGAGAAGGTGGTATACCTGGGAGAGCAAGCGATTGCTTTTGTTGATCTCTGGAGAGGCATGGTCATCTGCAACGAGCTTGGCAATAGAACTGGAAGCTATGTGCCGCTGCCGGAGGAGATGATTCAACTTGAAAGAGCCCGCGGCTCACATAATACCCGCGACGTGGCTGTGATCGGTGGTCGTCTCACTGCTGTCAGACTGCGCACTTGCTTTTATTCTGATTTGGGTTGGTGCTGGGATCTCTGCACATGGAGCAAACCGGTGGCTTGTTTGGATGAAGAGGATTGGCGCGAGGACTTTAAGCTTCATTCCTGCGACCTCTTGGTTGATGAAGAAACCCGCAACATTGAGCTCCTGCCTACGCTGCCGGATCGCCCTCCCACAGCTAAGCTTAATGTAGCTCTTCCCACCATCTGCTTGACTGATGCTAATGTTATCTACATTATGGGCAAGGTCCGCCCCTCCGACCATAAGGCTGTGGTTCTCACCGTCAACGTGGCCAATAGGAGGCTTCTAGAGGTATCGGTGTATGACGCCGAGAGAATCATCACCTTTTTTGATTTCTCCTACACGCAGTCCACCATCTCCCAGTATTTCACCAATTCTTCAGGTGCCTTGATTAACTCTTTGCCTTCTTTTCTCTATTTGTTTTTCCTTTGTGCAAACCTCTTCATTGATTTTGATACTAGACTTGATCTATTGCTCTGATAGCGATTGCTGGTATCTTTTAACACGTATATATCGTAGGCTAGATGGGTCACCCACTAATGTTAGGCTAGACTGCTATCACTAATGTTAGGCTAGACTGCTAGTTGAGAAAGCATTTAAGTGTCTGACCCTAGCTAGGTAGTAGTATTTTTTTACTCTTGATTCATCGACTGGGCTCTCACCAAGCTGCTAGACTAGGTCCATATAGAGTTTGGTTCTAGATCAACAGATCCATGAAATGCAAGTCAGCCGGTTAAATGCAGCCGTATATTTGATTTCATATTGCATTTATAGATAAAAGAAATTGCCTTTGAAAGAGATGTTGAAAATGAAAAAGAGCTACTTTGGTGTGAAGTGCACATGTTTTAAGCTTTTTTTTTCTCACTAACACATGGCCCTTTGTTTTGCTGGGTGCAGGCGTAAATAAAAACCTGAAACGACCAGGGGTGATCCCTGCGTCGTATCCTCGCAAGAAGCAGGCTGGAAACGAGCCATTGCAACTGGATACTGGGAGGGATTCAGAAACTGAAGACGGGGATGCTATGGTGTTGGAGTAGTAATGTAGTTTGGAGTTGGAAACCAGATGGACATAAATTAATCACAGCTGTTTATTTTTCATGCCCTGCAATGTATTTTGGCTTTTGTGCATGACATGTATCCCCATTGCTGTCTCTTGCTTGTCGAAGTTTTATTTTAAATGAAAACCTGAAACCACCTGGGTTCCATGCGCCATATCCTCCTCGCAAGAAGCAGGTTCGAAACGAACCATTGCAAAGTGGTCTCCATCTACATCATATATTTTTGAGGCCTTGTTGTCGCATGCCATTGATGAACTTTGTAATAAGTTGTGCACTTGTGATTAGTTGGTTTGGTTGTGACTCTGAAGAACATTGTCCTAGTTTGTTATTTTGTTAAGTTGGTCAGGTCAGGTCTGGCTGTGAAAAATGTCAGCTTGTGAACCTGCTGCAAATTTGTTGTTATCAACTTGAACAATGGATGTGTATTTAGCTCATGTTAACTAATGTCAAGTTGCTGCTGCTGTGTGAGTTCTCAACTTTTTATTGCTGAATTTTGACAATTGAGCTTGCAATTTGTCAACCAGCAGTTGCTGTGAACTTTCTTCTGTACATTCCTGCATATGCCTGGCTGGTGCTGTGAGCTTGCATTTTGACAACTTGTGCTGTTCTGTACATTCCTTCATATAAATTTTCAATCGATACATGTGCAATTGAGAGAATCCATCCTATACCACCGAGTTTGTTCCGGTTCAACAATTTTCTATCTACTTTGTCACTATCCATAATATACAGCTCACTTAACAGCTGTGATTGCATCAAAGAGCATATAATTTATCGTTATTGGATTCCACAAACTATTACTACTGATCGGGGGTCCATATTTGTCGCCGATGAGTTCATACAATTTGCAAACAAATTGGGTATCAAGTTATTGAATTCTTCTCCGTATTATGCGCAAGCCAATGGACAAGCAAAAGCATCTAACAAGAGTTTAATCAAATTGATCAAGAGGAAGATTGATGAGCAGCCAAAGCAATGACACACTACTTTAGCTGATTCTTTATGGGTCTATCGGATGGCTTTTCATGGTTCTATACAAGTGCCGCTGTGCTACCGTGGGAAACCAACATCGGTTCCAAGAGGATTGAATTACAGGACCAGTTGACAGCCGATGAGTACTAGGGGTTCATGGTCGATGGCTTGTAAGATTTGGCTCAAGTTCGTTTGAAAGCATTGGAGAAGATCAAAGAAAACAAGTCTAGAGTTGCAAGCCATTACAACAAGAAAGTGGCACACGAATCATTTGAAGATGGGGATTTAGTTTGGAAATTAGTGCTGTCGATCGGTTCTAAGGATATCCTAGTTCCACAACTATTCTATATCGGTGTACATTTAATTGCTCGACGTACATTAGTAAGTAAAGACGCTCATTACTACCGTACAATATATAAACCTAGTACTAAATGAAAATAAATAGAAAAAACAAATAAAATCAAACGAAAATCCATACTTTAATCCCGGTTCATATTACAAACCGGGATTAAAGGTCTGCTTCCCCGGCAGGGGCTAGACAGGCTTTTAATCCCGGTTCGTATTACGACCTCAAGGCTGTCATTGACCTCGCCCTCTCCGAGGACGCCGGCGACCGAGGTATATATACATAAGTGACCACTAGCGAAATCACCCTTTGGTGTTACTAGACCGAATTCCAGTCATGTATGAGTATGCCGCCGCGCCACCACGAGCACAGATTGTTCCTCTGGTGTAAAGTAGGCATTTGATATGAGTAGGTTTGTTGGTTGTATTCGTGTGTGCTACCTGAGGTCCAACAAGACCTCTATTAAAGCCCAAAAATAGGAACGCCCTAAAATCCTCCCACTCAGCACCTAGTCCTGGGGCTCTATACCCAGCCCCTATTCCAAATAGTATATGCATAACCAGTAATTCTTGTATATATATTGCATAAAAACTTTGTGTATTGTGTCTATGATATTATTTATAAATATTTTTTAATATTGAACATTCATGTGGTGTCTAATATTTCCGTGTAGCATATTATTTTTGTGTTTGGAATGTTAAATTTGAATTCAAATAATGATGTTTCAAATTAAAATTTTAAGAGTAAATTTCACAAAACTACAGGTATTTTGCATAATCTATCACAAAACTATATATTTAAGAACTTGTTTCATAAAACTACATATTTAGTGTCTTCATGTATCACAAAACTACAGATTTAAGAACTTGTTTCACAAAACTATATAATATATTTAGTGTCTCCATTATCACAAAACTACATATTTAGTATCTTCGTTATCACAAAACTACAAATTTAGTGTTTTCATTATCACCAAACTACATATTTAAGCAATGCAAAAACATGTAGTTTTGTGACAATGCATTGCCAAAACCTGCATTTTTGTGATAATTGAGACCCTTGTAGTTTTATGATAATAGAGACACTAAATCTTTAGTTATGTGAAATAAGTTCTTAAATATGTAGTTTTATGATACATAAAGACACTAAATATGTAGTTTTGTGAAACAAATTTTTAAATATATAGTTTTGTGATAGATTATGCAAAATACCTGTAGTTTTGTGAAATTTACTCAAATTTTAAATATGGTTGAGTTCTACATGTTAGAAATATCCATATTTAAATTATCATGGTGTTAAACTAGGCATAACATGCATATGTGTAATGTTAACGTAGAAGATAAATAAATTAAGGGCTGAGAAATAAGGGCTATTGTTCGAATTGAAGACATATTTCGGATCTATGAAAAATAGGGGCAGCTCTCACGTAACCTTTAAGGGATTTAGTATAAGGGGTAGGGCCAAGCTCAGTGAGGCCGTGCATTGCATGCGCGTCCCCACTCCCAACTTGGTGGTCGAGGTATTCGGTCGTTGGCCTCTTGATACTGAACTACTAACGTGTTCCTCTCATTGTCTGAGTTCCAACTGTGCGCGACTGACTGCTACGTGTCCCCTTTTCTTTTTTTTTTCTTTTGGATAAGTTTATACACACAAATGTTTTTACCTAAAAATTTATGTGTTAGATTTTAAAATATTTGTTTGTATATACACACAAGTTTATACCACAAAAAGTTTGTACCACCAAAGTTCATGTGTTAGTAATTGTATATGTGGTATAAAAAATTATACACACACCTATTTACGTGATATAAAAGTTTGTACACATAAATATTTTAGGGTATACCATATATTTTTATTTTTGTAAAATGTGTCTTTACCCACATGGACCCCACAATGTGGGTGCACATGGGCAACAGACGGACGGGCAACACTTCGGGGTGAGGTCGCCGCACGCCCAATCGCATTATAGCTATATCCATACCCCTGTTTGTTTGTATTAATTATACTGCCTCGACATGCTTTATATGTCACCCTATTTTTAGGAAAAAGAAAACATATAATTTCTTTCATGGATCAAGTCCACATTTGAATATTTAAGCTAGCTAGATACATGAACATTATATGTTTAGAATTTTATTTTTAAAAAAATCCTCTACGATTATAATCTTCCAAGGTTTATAGAAATTTCACATTAGACATTAATGATGGTTAGATCACAAATAGGAATAAAAGTACGAAGTGAGCGCAACTCATCTGGTTAGGTGAAAAGATATAAATCAAAGTAATACTTATTGAATCAATTTTACTTTCCAAGAAAATTAAATTGATCTTTCCTCGCCAAACTCCATATGGCTTACATTTTACATTTGGATTATTAGTTTAATGTTTCAGTAAAATTATAATAACTCTAATATATTTATATAACATAATTGTATTTATTGTTTTAAGATCTATAAATATATTTAACATCCTGTCATCGATACCATGGTGATCCTACCACTTGTTTATCATCCAATGAAATGATTTCTTTATATACTTCAACTCTATCACAATAAACAATTTAAATTCATTTATTTCTTAAGAGATAATTTCATTTGTTTAGGCTGTAATGCTATTTCTTGTGGCATAAATGAAAATAAACTCTATCGTGTGGGTTGTATGGGGTTTCATCCCTCTTTCTTCTTATTGATATAATGATACACAACTCTCCTGCATTCTCAAGAAAAAGGTTTGTATTCATGTGTTTAGGTTTTGTATTCTATATGGAAAGATTTAAAATATTAGTTATTTATTCTTTCTAATCTATTCTTTCCATTACTTATATTAGTAAGGTATAGAATCATTTAAGTTTATCTCCAAATATAAGAAATTTGGTATAAAAGCTTGTAAAATTGGATTACGAATTATTAATTGATATTTAAGTAAGTTTGATGATTTAAAAAATGTGTTATGGTAAGGGTCAACACATCAAAATTATTTGAATCTTTTGTTATAGGTTTTTAGTCATGCTAGAAAAAACCAAGAGTTGAATAAAACAAAAAATAAATTATCACATGCACTAAAAAAATTGCCAGTTGTATGTTTATAATTCTATTGTCGAATGCACCGAAAAATGATTGCTTTTGTCGAATTCCTTTTCCATGAGACATGTTATGTTGGGCAGGCATGTTTTATTCTTTAGGAAGTGGTAGTTTATTCATGAGCCCTGAGATATCTAAGCACTTTTTAGAATTAGGAAACATAAACTTCTAATTTGCCAAATAGCATTGTGAGTTCATTATTCTTGTTATTTATTCCCTTGTTTAAACAAGAAATGAAGAGGTATCTCTTTGTGGCAGAGTTAAGAGTCAAGATTTAGTGCTCCAATCATTGATATCAGTATCTCGACATTACTTTTTATTTTATAATGCCAAATAATGTTCCCATTGCCCCTACAATGCTCTTTTTTTTTATCTCAATTGTTTATTTCCTTGACATTTATTTTTTAAAAAAATCTTGCAATACATGAGAAAAAAAAGACTTTTTGGTGGAGGTTTATGATGGAAACAATCCTGAGATGTCTGGTTAGTTTCTTAGTGAATCAAAACAAAAAATTATAAGTAAGTTGTGCACTTGTGCTATTGAATTTTGTTCTTTCTAGACATGTTACTTGTCTCTTAATAATTTAATACGGGGTTTTGTCATATCTTCAGTTTTTCGAGAAAGACCCTAAAAATTTTTATGGACTTAAAAGTTTCAATCTGTTCAATTCAAAAAACATGTACGTATTATTTTTTTTGTCTCTGTTCGGTATAGATAATTGTCGTTGTGTTGTGCAGCCGTTGCTATTCAATTTCTATTCTAGTTAATATTAATGCTGTTATTGTCTAGTTGTGCCAAACACATCTATTTGCTATCAGTTAATGTATTTCTTTTTGATATGATCAGGTGGGTCAACATTAAAAAGTTGAACAAGTATGTGAAACAAGGGAGCATTGATTTAAAAATTCTTCCTAAACTAAGGGTTCGTAATAAGTATTTTGTTGAGAGAATCTACTTATTTCCATGAGTTTGTTTTGGTTCAACAATTTTCCATTGACATTTTCACCTTCTATAATATACCGACTAGTTTACCTATTCTTTTGTAAATATGTCACCAAGCCGAGTATTTTTTTTAGAAATTCGCAACCCTTATAACATAGAAGGTTAAGCATTGATTTCTCCTATTAGAGGTTTTTTAAAATGAATTTTTTGTCTAACCTCCTCACTCAATATGAATATTTGTGTATAAATTTTAAGATTTTTGAAATTCTATAATGTGCACAAGTATAAATACAAAAATCTTATAGAAATTTAAAAAAAATCAAAATTTATAAAAGAAACTTTCATATTGTGTAAGGAAGCTAGATAAAAACTATTTGATATTTTTTTGGAACTTCAAAGGGGATGAATAAATGGTTAACCTTGTATGATTATAAGGTTATTTTGGGTATTTATGAAAAAATTACCTGACTCAACGTCATATTGTAGAAGCATAGGTAAACTCGTCGGTATACTATAGAAGGTAGCATTGTCAATGGTAAATTGTTTAATTGGGATGAACTCAGAGGCGTAGTATAGATTCTCTCTTTGTTTTCTTGTCTGCCTTTTTGCTTTTCTAAATGAAACATTTTTTCTGTACTCGTAGGTTCTTAGTGTTGCAACTCCTTTTGGTTTCCAAAAATGATGGCATTAGATTATGAAGAAGCTTGCTCTGCTATTAAGATATGTTTATCTGATTTGACTTGTTATGACTATAGGTGAAGCTCCAAGCTAGCTAGGGTTGTGGACTCCGAATATAAAAAAGATAGGATTGTGCTTCTTTGTCTAAAGATGGGATTGTGCTTCTTTTGTCTCTTGTGTGTGTGGAGATCTGAGGGATTCTGTGCCAAGGGAACGGGCAAAGTTGGGATATGGATTGGAGCAATGTTGTGCTACCTTACCATCTTGTTCTTGCGTCGATGGAAAGAAAAGCATTCAAGGAAGAAGTTAAGGTTGAAGCCTCAAGATCCCTATCACAGGATGAACTCGGATACACTGCATCTTGTAGTAGCTGGTGTAGCCTGCTTTCTTTGCAGTGGTTTTATCGATATGGTTGACCACAAGGACATGTATCCGTTGTATATTGGTGTTGTATACTTTTGTGCTGTTTTGCTTGAGTCGTTTTGTTGTTTTTTCATTGAGAGGCACTACGGACAGGGGTTTAGAGAGCCTGTAGATACTCTCTAGTCTTGTCTTCTAGACAAAAATTGTAGTCATATGTTGCTGATTCTAGTCATGTTTTCAGATTTTTTTTTATGATTCTGGGTTCATATTTTACATATATTGAACGACAATATTCTTTAGTTTTTTCGTGAACGACAATGCGTGCTCTATCTGAGTACATGTTGTGCTCAACAAATTAGATAGATGTTCATATTTCACTTTGGTCGAGTACATCCTTTTGGATGAAGAGGCCGAGTTTTTAATATATTATTATAGAAAAGATAGATGCTCACGACCGATATTAAATAGGCATGATGTCTTTTAGAACCATACAAACATTTAGGATTCATGGGGTTACCTAACAATTTATCAAATGAAACTATCAGGTAAGTTTATTAGTGTAATTTACATATAATTACATATTATCTATCTCTCTAGATGGTGGCAACGGCGATGCGCACACGCCTGACGATGGATTCTTCTCTTACGGCAACAAGGGCGATGGATACGAGCAGGCAAGGCGGCGGCGCCGCGTGATCGGAGGCGGGCAGTTGGCGGAGCAAGCAGCAGGGGCGATAGACGTTGACGACGACTTCAACGGCGCGAGCCGCCGCTGCCGGAGGCAGGGGAGAAAGAGAGAGAGGGAGAAGGGGTGGCCGCTCGAGGCGAGAAAGGAGAGGGGATTCCAGTTAACCAGCGAATAATTTTGTGAGTTGTACTTGGATGTTGTTTGTAGAAATGATGTTCTAACGCAGTGGATAAAGAGAGAGCACACGAAAGCCAGTAATGCACGTTCGATTCTTTACCACCTCGCTTCGTTTGTTTTTTCGTGATTTCGTCTAGCACGAATCTCGAAGCGAAATCGACAGATTTTTAGCCATTCCATTGTCGATTTGATGCGTCACGTCTGTACAAGTGAGGCCTCAATCTGGGTGAGCCGCTAGTCCGGTACGGTTTGGTCCGCGGATCCGTTCATTGAACCAGACCAGAGCGTACGCGACGCGAGCCTGAACTGAAGCCGTGTTACACCCAGCCGCCGGCTGCTGCGATGCCAGCGATTCCCACCGCCGCCGCCGCGCCCAATCCCACCAACCTTGTGCTATCCCGCCGCCGCCGCGAGGGCCTCCTCCTCCGCTTCCCCTCCTCCTCGTCGCCGTCCTCCACCCGCCTCCGCCTCCGCCTCACCCCCGCCCGCCCCCGCGCCGCCGCCTCCATGTCCGCGGAGGCGCGGGCGGCGCCCGTGGCGCCGCCGCCTCACCCCACCTACGACCTCAAGGCCGTCATCGACCTCGCCCTCTCCGAGGACGCCGGCGACCGAGGTATCCATACATGACTGGCCACTTTCATCGTTATCAGTTCATCGCCCTTGCTGGTTACTGGTAGTAGCACTCGCCTGATTCGTGGCCGAATCTTTCTAGTCGTGTGTGGCGCCGCCGCCGCCGCCGCCACGAGCACAGCTTATTGTTCCTGTGATGTATGTAGAGCAGTAGGGGCATGTGATGAGCACGTTTGTTAGTTGTATTCGTGTCTGCCATCTGATTGTTTACAAATTGTGTCGTAGTCAACGTTGGACTTGGGAAATTTTATTTTATTTTTTGACAAATGGTTAGCTCATCTCGTAGTTACAGGTGCTGAGAATCTCTGTTGTTTTAAGGGTAGCAGAGGAAGAGCAAGGAAGGATTAGTCTTTGCTGCTTAAGAATTAATTGTGAATGTTGTGGTTTGTTCTCGAAATAATAATTTTTGCCGGTCCACAGATTGTAAGGAGTGGAAGCAAACAGATTAGACTCTTCAACCTTTTTTATTTTATTTTTTACAATTGGGATTAATTTCATCATGGTCTGGGAGAGAAGGCTACTTTCCCAGTATTCCAACACTCTGGATGCTGGTGTCAAAGGTTTTATTTTGAGGGAAAGAAATGAAACAGAAAGTTGTGTTGATATTCATGCTGTAATGCTGTATTCTGCTATGGGGAAAGTGTTGTTCGTGAAGATAGATCAAACAAAACAGAAACGATGGGATGAGGTCAATTTACCAGTTTCCTATGGTCTGTAGTCCCCTACTATGCAATCAAATCATATTGGGTACATTTATGTGTGGTGCTTCTCTTCAGTTCCTCTTAACATAGTCATGAGTCATGACCTTTCTCATGCAGTCATCTTAGTAGTTTAGACTGCAGAGATGGGGTCATAGTATCAAAATGAGTTTAATATCACTTAATTCCTACGGCAATGATTAACTAATGCAATGATCACTTTAGTCATATGTAATTCTGTAGAATCTTAAGCTCTTTTGTTTTCTTAAATTGAACTAATGCTGTGTTTCTAACTTGATTGCAATTTTCATTTTTCACTGTGAGTTTGACATTCTATTAACACCTTCAGGGGACGTATCTTGCTTGGCCACCATTCCTTCTGACGTGAAAGCTGAAGCTACCTTTATTGCAAAAGAGGACGGTGTTATCGCAGGAATAAGCCTAGCAGATATGATATTTAAGCAAGTTGATCCATCATTGAAGGTATGTCTGCTTCATAGTTTCATTTTGGTGTTTGACAGGGCATGATACAGCACATGTCATGGGATGGCATTGATAACATTTTTTGGGCCATTTTACAGGTCGAATGGTTTGAAAATGATGGAAATTATGTCTATAAGGGATTGCAATTTGGGAAAGTATATGGTATTAAAACAACCCATTGTCTTTAGTAGTACCTAACTACCTAAGTTCTTGAATTGTGTTAAATTATTAAGTCTAACATGCTTTCCACATTTTCATCATTTGTATTTAGGTTGTGCTCGTAGCATTATTGTTGCTGAAAGAGTTGTGCTCAATTTTATGCAAAGAATGAGCGGAATTGCTACAATGACAAAGGTGATTTATGACCTTAGTTGATAGCTAAGACGTTCCTATTTTTACCAGATGAACTGAACATATATAATTTTTTCTCTCTCGAAATGAACATATAAAATTGTTTATGAACTTTGGACATGTTTCACTATTTGAGAAGGGACTCTAGTTGCTCCTTACATATTTCCTGATAGGTATGCATGCACACAAACACCACATTTCAGATCTGATGATAATCAGCAAAGGCTAAATCCCCTGGTCTGATTTCTCAGTAAATCCTTCTGATTTGCAATGAATCATCTCATAATCAAGTGCCTTTTCCTATATCAATTTTAATGATTATACTTAGTGTCTCTTGTGTGAGTATGGCTTTCATGCACCAAACTTTATAATTCCATTCAGGCCATGGCTGATGCTGCTCGTCCAGCATGCATATTGGAAACAAGGAAAACTGCTCCAGGTTTGCGTCTAATTGACAAGTGGGCAGTAAGAATACTTCTTTTGTTGACACGTTATTACTTTTGGCTTATTTCTCATTCCTTCTGTTGTAATTTTACTCATGCCTCAACACGACCAGGTAATAATAGGTGGTGGGAAGAATCACAGGCTTGGCTTATTTGATATGGTTATGATAAAGGATAATCATATTTCTGTTGCTGGAGGCATAACAAATGCAATGAAATCTGTTGATCAGTTCTTGGAGAAAGAAAAGCTTACACTTCCTGTTGAGGTACAATCTAGTGATTGCATATATCCAGTCTGATAGACACCTCTGTTTGTATTTAATTACGTTTCAGTTCTGCCTTTTTTCTTCTGGCTCTTTAACCAGCAATGTGTATGTTCTTGTAAAAAAATAAAAACTAGAGTAATGAGCGTGCATATGTTGGCACTTGACGGTGATTATATTTTATGAATCAGGTTGAGACAAGAACACTTGAAGAAGTAAAAGATCTATTGGACTATGCTGCTGAGAACAAGACCTCTTTAACTCGTATAATGTTGGATAATATGGTTGTCCCTCTTGAAAATGGTGATGTGGATGTATCAATGCTCAAGGATGCCGTGCAGTTGATAAATGATAGATTTGAGACTGAGGTATATGCAGGATTAACTTTGCAAGGCATTCATTTTCTACACTGTGTTTACCTTCCCCTTTTGGATTATTTGTGTAACGTGGGTGAGGGAACTGACAATTTACTCGCATTGATTGTTATAACTTGATGATAACTTCAACCTCCTAGGATTTAGGGTAAATATTGGTAGACTACAAGGTTTTTTCCATAGTACAGTCAATAGTTTGAGGGACGAGTTACACTGAACTGTGACTGTTGCTTCAGGCATCTGGAAATGTGACTATTGATACAGTGAGGAAAATTGGAGAAACAGGAGTTACCTATATTTCAAGGTATTGGCATCCGCTTTCTATTAATTGCTGCAAATTATTTACATTTGTCAACTGAATATTATGTGCCTTGCCTTCTGTTAAAGCTGATATATGTTTGCTTTTCAGAGCAAATTTTTAGTACTGCTTTAATTATCAGCTCTTTTTTTTTTTGCTGTTCTGTTGTAGAATAACATTCCCGTGCTTTCTGTTGTTAGATATATTTGATTTTTCAAATCGTCAATTTCTTGCTTTTTTCAGTGGTGCATTAACACATTCTGTAAAGGCGCTTGATATATCTCTTAAGATAGACACTGAACTCGCTCTTCAAGTTGGAAGGCGCACAAATCGCGCCTGACTGTACAGAACTACTGTAGAGTTTGCAAGATCTGCAGGTACGTTTAGCTCCCTATTGACAACTTCACCATTATTTTCCTGCTTCTCTAAGCTAACTCTTTGGAGTCATCAGGGTGTTTATGTGGCGTAGCTTGCCAGTCTTATCAAGCCATGCCATTTTCGTCAACTTGTAAGCATTGAGTGCTACATGAAAGGATGTGTTTTCCCATTTATGGGATATAAACCAACACCACATAATATACAACAAAATAAGTCTGAAGGCTGAAACACTCGTGCCATCCTTGCATTTGTATTTGGAAGGTGGATAATCTATAAGTATAAAACCGCAGCTTGCGGCAAGTCATCAAAATTTTCCCAGGCCCCTTTGCTACCATGCTACCAGGTATCTAAATCTTCTTGCACCATGAAAATTAGCAAGGTGGAAACTAGAAATGGGATGTGACTGGCATTGAACTCGCTGTTCTGCACTTGTATTTGACAAAATAAACACTATAAAATGATGGTGTTACAAAGTCGACCTTTGTTATCCATCTACAAAAGAAAAGGAACTCTACCACTAGCAACGCCTTCTCTTCTTTCTTTTTTTCTTTTTTTTTTCTGATTCCATGCACGTTGAATTCCTGTTGACAATTCTTTTTCAACCGTCTTGTCTGTGTACTCGCTCACTGAAACAATATGAGGTCAACCTTTTTCCATGAACACCACCGTTTATGTGGTCCTGATGAATACATATAACCTATTGCTACTCTTACTCCATCCATAAATTCTTCATGATATAACCCTCCTGAAGATCGAATTTCATCTGCAAACAAGCCTGACCTGCAGGTTATTACGACCATCATTATACAATTGCTAGGCAGCTATGAAGAGTGGATAAGAAAAAAAAAATCCCTATCTATCCGAAAGGGGAACCAGGGTGGTGCAGCCCACTGGTTTGTCAATTTGCTACGTCACGCCCTCCAGAAATCGACAAGTGAATTAATCAAATCAAATCAACTGGAGAAGGTGGCTGTACGCCTGTAATAAGTGGGCCTCCGAGTTTAGCCGCTCGTCCGGTCCGGTTCGTGCCGTTGGTTCAACCAGCGCGATTACGCGAGCTTGAAAGTTTTTTTTTGCTCCTAGTGCGGTCGCACTCAAAGGCCAGGCTAGGATTGGAATATATCTGATCATATTTGGTCACACTTTATAACTACCATTTCTACCGTTTTCTTGGGCAGTTGGGGTCAACTCATTTGGGGCCAAAATCTACGGCCTCACCGAATGTGTTTTTGCTGCCATGGGACGTGTCACAACAGGCGTTCGGTCCGGCTGTGTTCATGCGGGGTCTCGAGATATGAGAAAGAATCTTGACGGCTAACACAAAGGGCAAAGAACTGCTTAAAAAGGCAGGGAAGAGGAATATTCAAAGGGTTTTCCTTTAATAAATGAAAAAAATTCGGGTAGCAATGAACAGAAAAAGAGCACAGCAAGGAAGGGTCGTAGATCGGTCAGAGCTTTCAGCATCTTCCTCAAAACCACGCTTTTCCAGATGCTATATTCTCCTCTCTTCTTCACCCTCTCCCTAGCCTTGGGAGGGGAGGGGACGCTAGCAAAAAAAAAAAAAGTTGCCGTCATTTTCTTCCCGTTTGTAAATATAAATAACTCTAGCTATTAATTTGGATACCCAGTAAAAAATAATGTTTTAATAAATTCATCTGGTTTTTCTCGTTAACTGTAGGGAAAGGACGCTAGCCAAAGGTTTTTCTTACTATCCTTATTAAATACTATTTCAGTCTATAAATATAAGTATTTCTAGCTAAACCATGTAAAAAAAGCTTTTATGAAATATATCTGTTTTTTCTCGGTTACTGTGGGTTAGGGTGTGATAAGATAGTAACCCTTACCCAAAAGGTAAGGAAACCTGACCGGAACAAAGTTGGGTTTATGGGAGTTTCTCTTCTCCTCGGAGTCACCCACACCCAAACCCAGCCATGCCAAATGCCCCCATCTCGCAAGCTGCCAACCTAGGCTGTACTGCTGCACGGCACAATTCGGCACAGAAATGGAGCTATCCGAGACAGGACCTGACCAACCGAACGGCATTAAAGACACATCACCACCCTACACGAGTCGACTCGGTCTGCCTTTCACGAAAGAAGAGAATGATTTCCGTTCAATTCAAACTTCTTCTTTTTTCAATTCAATTCAATTCAACAAGCAGCGTACCAAAGGTACACGAACGAGATTGATTTCAGTTCAATTCAACAAGCAGCGTACCGAAACCAATACACAACAACTTGAAAACGACTTCACCGGTTTTGCTTCATCTCCTACCAATCACCAACCAAACATTTCATGGCACATAAAAGCAAATAATAAAGGAAGCAAACAGCACTTTTGGATTGGAATTCATAATAAACACCGAGCAGGTTACTAAAATTTGGAACTGATAATAACATCTATCTTGACATCGACTAGTATCTAAGAGAGAAATAAATTGTTGATGAGGATCAACAGGAGCAGAACACCCACATCTCGTGTTCTTGTCTCTGCCCATTTCATCATCATCCACTGACTGGTTTGATTCTACAAGAAGAAATTAAACTGGACTAAATACTACAAGATGCTACTAACAAATCGAGATTAAACCACAAATGGATGCAAAAGAAGAGTAATTTCTAAGCTAAGCTGCTTCTGCCTACTCTTCACATCAACCAACATCTGCACAGGGAAATCTGAACTTATGTACAGTTGAGTAACAACACCCTTTGTCTGCTTCACGCTTTCATGGCGTCCGCCGCCGTGTCGGTGTCGTCGCCGCCGACGCCGGCGAGGTCGACTCCGGCCACGCTCTCCGAAACCACCGTCTCCTCGGCGGCGCCGACGCCGGCGGCGGCGTCGACGACGCAGCCGTCGCGGTGGCGGTCACGGCAGAGGGACTCAACGGCGAGGAGGCGGCGGCGGAGGTCGTCCATGTCGCGCTCCATGAGGAACAGCCGCTCGCGCAGGGTGAGGTTCTCCTCCTCGAGACGCGCGGCGCGGGCCTCGTCGTCGTCGTCGTCTTCTTCGTCTTCATCCTCACCGGCGGCGGCGGGGAGCTGCAGCATCTCGAAGCGGCTGAGGTCGTGGTCGAGGCGGCGCTCCACCTCGACGTGCTCCTCGACGTCGCTCTCGCCGGATCCGGAGTCGTCGCCGGGGAGGACGTCAGCGACCTGGGAGCGGAGGCGGATGAGGCCCTTCATGGAGCCGTACCCGTCGACGCCCCACTTCTCCTTGGCCATCTCCCCCACCACCTCGCGCACCGGCGACAGCTGCGGCGTCGGGAGCACGGCCGGCGTCACGGGGCACGGCGACACCAGCGACGCCACGCCCCCCGCCCTCTTCGCCCGGATCAGGTACGACGTCGTGTTCCGGGGCGCCGCCGCGCTGCCCCACCTCGCCGCCGCCGCCGGCGGCGCCTTCCGCTTCCACCCCGGCTGCCTCGCCACCCGCTTCCACGCCGGCCTCGCCGGCTTCCCCCCGCCGACGAACAACACCGGCAACATCTCCATCGCCGCCGCCGCCGACGGCGGCGGCAGCGGCGGAGCCGGCCACATCTGGTACTGCGCCGGCGGCCGCATCATCGGATCGTTCATGGATGGATGACGGATTTGGGGACTAATCGTCTCAGATCCGAAACCCTAACCCTAGATTAACACCCCAAAAATCCAAACAAAACCACACGATTAGCTCCCAAAATGGGATCGAAACGTCTCGTGTTAATCTCTCTTTCGATTCAGTTCGCTTCGTCTTGCGTTTTTAAGAGATTAATTTACGAATTTGTTCGATCCGATTTGGGGAGAAAAGCGAGGGGGGAAGAGAGAGATGGAAATGGAGAGAAGAGACGGCGTGAAGGTGTGGGGGAGGAGGGGGTACGAGGGTATTTATTGGGGAGGTGGGTAAGGGATGGACGGTTGGATTTGCCGCCTATGCTACGGACGGTGGAGATCGCGTGCGGTGGGGTTCTTGCGGTTGCGTGTCTCGGATGAACACCACCGGTTGTACCGCCATGACGCCCTCTGGTTGGGTTGATCTGGATGCAAACTGGCGGTTTCTGTTTTTCTTACTTTTTTGTCCATAAAAAATGACTATATGAGGATTGAATTTGGGGGAAGCTCTAAACTGCATCTCTATTTTAAAGGATTAATTGATATCATAATTTGTATGTGTGTTGTCAAACAACCAGGTTGAGTACGTACAATGAGTTTTGGTTGATGTAGATTTTTTTTTGTGTGTTTAGTGCTTATATGTTGATCTAATTGAGAGTTTCACATATACGTAATGGTCACATTGCTAGATGTAAACCAATTGGAAAACTTGTCGACAAATAAATGAAAACGTTCAATATTGTTTGCATGTATTATTAGATTTACGAAGATATGACATATCCATTTAAGTAATTATTATGTAATAAATATGTCGAGAATAATAATTTATACTCCCTGTGCATATATACTTAAGATTTCAATGAGGTCATATATTTTTATTGACTAACGTCTATAAAAGAGACGTATACACTTACATGCATGTGTGATATACGTGCATGACAGGGCATGTATGCCGTGCCGTTTCTCATAAACGAAAGAAAAAAACGCCTTTATGCATGTGCATGAATACCACGCCACGCCTCACGTTATGGTACACGTATAATAAAAATAGTTACAAAAGAATCCAAAAAATGTCTAACGGTTGCTTAGTAAAGTTATAGCATTAAAGTGAGTTTATTTTGAGACGTGCACGTGTGACTTGTCTAAATGGCGGCGCAAGCTATTTACGTTACAAAAATTGCCTCCTTGCGTGTGTATAGTATAGACAACCCCAATACAGCCAAAAAAACTGAGAGGATGCCCCAACTTACTATACACATGTACTACCTCCATTTTAGATTATAAGGCGTTTTGACTTTTTGCTTTTAACGTTCGACCATAAAAATTTTATGCAAATATAAAAAACTAATAAACCATGCTTAAAGTAATTTTGATAATAAAGCAAATCACCAAAAATAAATAATATTTTCATAATTTTTTTTAAATAAAACGAATGGTCAAACTTTGCAATCAAAAAGTCAAAAGCCCTCCTGTCTGAAACGAAGGGAGTAAATAGAAAAATAGCCTAAAAATGCTTCTTAAACAAGCTAATAGCTATGTATTGCAGTATGAAACACTTGAGCAGAGGAAAACGAACTTGAAATCTATATATCGTCCATAGCACCATAAAAAAATCATCATGTTTTTTTATCGTTAAAAAAAACCGCTTGTTTAGAAAAGCTTCATGCTTACGCTCTCCTTGTACTAATCACAAAGATACACATGTTTAGAACCACTAGAATTAACACCTCAAATTCGATCAAACGATCACACCGAAATAAATAATTTTCGTTTTCAAAAAACACGTAGATGCACATGACTTGGCTCTCTTTTTTTTGACTCAAACCCAAACAAAAGAAAAGGCACATAAACAAGAGATCCACGCACACGTTTGTCACCGGCTAGTCAAAGAAACGAATCCTTGGACGCCCGTCACGCCCCCTTCGATCGATCAGCCACGCAACGCAACCGCAGCTTCCGCTCCTCGCCTCGGTCCCGACTCCCGCGCCGCCCGCACCACCAAGTCACCGATGCGCACGGAGAGGGAGAGCACGCGCCCCACGTCCACGGTCACCTGCACGTCGTGGGCCGCGCTCTGCGTGGTCACAGCCCAAAGCCCATTAAACTGCAAAGCTATTGGCCCATTATTAAGTTGGGCTTTGGGTCCTAATCCAAATCGGTGACACCTCATGGCCACGCTTTTTTTTTTTCTGTAGACTAATCAGGGGGTGCCAGGCAAATCTGCAGCGCAACCGCAAGAAGGGAAGGGAAGAAGTGAAGAACAGCTTCGGCGGGGAGGAGGAAGGAAGATTTCTGTCGAGGAATCGGAGGTTTAGACGAGAAGAGAAAGAGAGGGTTTTGATGGCGGATGAGGGGAAGCCGGATATGCAGCTGTTCGATCTCCTCTCCGCCCTTCTTCAGCAGGTATGATACAAGTGCCTCTGCGGTCTCTCGATCTGGTGACGATTTGTTGCTTTGGATTAGGAGCGGGCTCGTGATCTTGCCTGCATGGATCCCCAGTTATGCTCTTCCTTTTGTGGATCTGGATTAGTGGAACGTTTCAATTTCGGTTGATCCCGTTATCAGTTGTAGACCTAATTAGTGGAGGGGATCGATGCCCATATGGAATTATGGGCATATGGCATCTGAGGGGCATGGCGTTAGCGATTTAGGGGTATAGGTGGCTTGTTTCTCGTGCTCTGATGGATATGTTGGGGGTGACACTTAGCCATGCACTCAAAGGCCTGATACAACGAAACATGGTTTGGTTTGGACTTTGGGTGAGATACTGCTGTTTGTCAATATACTCGTGATGCTGGATTTGGTTCCTTCTTCTTCTAGGAATCAAACACTTAGCACTTCCATGGTAATAGATCAATTCGCAGTCATCCGCACATGCTTCAACTGAATTTAATCGGATGTACTGATTGCAGTCCGGGCAGTGTCACACTTTTCTTTCACATAGGCATATTTTGTTTCAAGTTATGAAGAAACAAAACAATGATAATGAGTCTTTTTTATGTTTTCTGTTTATGTTTGGTATTAATTAGTGACCACTCACTATCTGCTATTCGACAGTTTATCCTACAAGTTATAGGATTAAAATACAAAATGATGAATCTTTACTACAACATTGTGTCTCAAGTGTAATCTCATTCTCATAGATTGCATGGCACTGTGAGTGTGGAACCATGATAACATTCACAGGCAGGTTTTTATATTTGTGATCATTTTTGCAACTGAACACTTCTGCTTGACAAGTGAAATGGCAGACAGGATAAGTTCATTTTAGCCCTCTCCATGGGTGTTCTACTTAACATTTTATTTGCATGATCATGCTTTGGGGCTTTGTGGTTTATAATCTATTGTACCTTGGTACCCCCATCAAGCCATCATTGATGTCCTGTTTGTGGGTGTCTACCTTTTTGCATAGCATGTAATATTTTGCCACGTCAGAATTTGTATAGTTCATTGATTATAGCATTGGAAGTTTGGACCCTCTTATATGCAGGATTGCAGCACATCCATTTCTCATATTCCTGGATATATATCTGATTTCTTACTCTTCAACACAATATCTTTCTGTGATATATTGATAAGACAGTTGTCCTTTTATGCTTGAATATGATAGTTGATAAAGTAATGAGTATTTGATTAATCCAATTAAGGTGGAGTCGATGAGCAACCAGGAAGAAGTAGAATTGCGTGCTAAGATTGAAGCACTAGGACTAGAAGTCAGTAAAGTACCAGAGCAGACACCTAAGCATCTTGATGAGGTAAATGCAACAACCTCTGTTTAATCCCCTGTCCACAAATTTAAGTTTTGTCATCTCATTAGTTTTTGTCAACCTCTATCTTTAGTTAGAGATTGCAGCAGAGCTGGATAAACTATCAGCAAGGCTTGATAATGTTGACAAGATGATATCTTCTGCAATGGCCTCTGATCCAGAGGTGAAATCCCTTTTGAGTAGCACTGCTGATATCTGGATGCCCGTCATCACCGCCTCTGCCGATGAAAGGCGGGGATTTGTAGGAACAAGCGGCGAAAGCAGCAAGGAAGAGCAGGAGAGGTCTGAATAATAGCGGATGCAGTCCTCTCCTACATGTATCTTCAGTTCTTTACATGAGTATTTCATCCCTTATATGTATAAATTTTTTTACACAAAACAAGCAATAAGCACACATGCTGTCCATGTACACTGATGCATCGTACGGTAAATAAATGAATAAATCTGTCGAATGTTAAGCCTTGTGGTGGTCATTTTTAGTATATCAATTCTTGGGGTTTTAGGCTGTTCTATTATTCTCAAAGCTGTGCATGCAGAGTGGACATGTATGTAGCTAGGAGCCACAACATTTTTATCTGAAAATGCATCAAGGTTGTAGCATGATGTTGATTGGAGTCTGGTAAATTTGTCACTGGATGCCTAGATAGCATGATTTCATTATTTTGTCTTGCTCCTGCTGCATCAGCTGTTCATCCGGCGAGCCACGTCAACTAGTACATAACAACCACTAATTATTCCTAAAATATTTATCTGTTGCAATGCAACATGGAAGATCAAACTATCCGTTCGATTAATCCGTACCAAGAGTTCAAAGCTGGCCCCTTAGCTGAGGAAGGCGTTCTTGGCGCCAAACCAACGACCGCAACAACACCACAGAATTCAAGTAGAGGGGAACAGTGTTCGTCTCCTCTCCTCCTCATTCCAAATCCCGCCAAAACTGTCGCCATTATTGGCGCCATCAGCTCCCTTCTCTTACCTTCCCTCGCCATACACTTCGCCCTCTTATCTGTTCTCTCTTCGCCACGGCCTTTTTCTTGCTAGTTTTTTGAGCAATTACCACTTGCAGTGGCGAGGTCGAAGCAGCGGCAGCCATGGCGGACGACGGCAAGCCCAACGACCAAATCCTCCAGGAGCTCGACGCGCTCAGCCACACGCTGTACCAGGCACACACCACCCGCCGCACCGCCTCGCTCGCTCTCCCCCGATCGGCCGCTGACGTCAACGGCGGCGGCGGCGGTGACGTCATCGTCCGCGCCGAGTCGCGCCCGCGCTCTCGCCGCCTCTCGCTGTCGCCGTTCCGGTCGAGGCCAAAGCACGACAAGAATGACGTCATCGCCATCGCCGCCGACGACGACGATGACGGCGACGGTGACGTGGGCCCACGTCGCGCGGCGGCGCCGTCCAAGAGCCTGAGCTTCGCCGCCGTGACAACGACGGCGATAACGGCGACACCCGCGACGGCGGCGGCGGCGGCGAAGAAGGGGCTACTGAGCTGGAAGCCGATCCGTGCCCTGTCGCACATCGGGATGAACCGCGTGGGGTGCCTCTTCTCCGTGGAGGTGGTGGCGGCGCAGGGGTTGCCGCCGTCGATGAACGGGCTCCGCCTCGCCGTCGCCGTCCGCAAGAAGGAGACGCGCGACGGCGCCGTGCAGACCATGCCGTCCCGCGTGTCGCAGTGCGCCGCCGACTTCGAGGAGACGCTCTTCGTGCGATGCCACCTCTACTGCACCGGCGGCGGCGCCGGCGCCGGCGGCAAGGCGATCCGGTTCGAGCCACGGCCGTTCCTCATCTCGGCGATCGCCATCGAAGCTCCCGAGCTCGATTTCGGACGGAGCGCCGTCGATTTGAGCCTCCTCGTGAAGGAATCCGCGGAGAAAAGTCAACAGGGGGAACGTGTTCGTCAGTGGGACATGGCGTTTCCCCTCGCCGGGAAAGCCAAGGGCGGCGAGCTCGTCGTCAAGCTTTCGTTCCAGATCATGGACGACGGCGGCGTCGGGCTTTATAGCCAGCCCGTCGGAGAAGCAGCAGAAGAATCCAAGACGAAGACGAGTTCGTCGGCGTCGTCGTTGTTTGCGCGGAAGCAGAGCAAGATGTCGTTTAGCATCACGAGCCCGAAGATTTCGCGGCGGGAGACGACGCTTACGCCGGTGAAGGGCTCGCCGTCGCCGGACTTGAGGGACATTGATGATTTCAAGCTCGATGAGCCGAGTCCGCCATTGCTGGAGGAGAAGGAGAAACATCCGCCGGAGCCGGTGCTGGAGACGGAGGAGAAAGGGGACGATTCCGAGTTCCCGGATTTCGACGTGGTGGACAAAGGCGTGGAAGGGCAAGAAGAAGAGAAGGTCGAATCGAAACACGACGGCAAGGAGGAGGAGGAGAAATCGGCGGCGGAGGAAGCCGCCGGCGCCGGCGCCGGCGACGAGGTGGTGAAGGAGGTGGTTCACGACAGCGCGCACGCATGGCGCATCAACGAGCTGGAGGCGATCACAAATCAAATCAAGGCTCTCGAGTCGATGATGCTCGGCGATACCCCGCCGTCCGCCGCCGCCGCCGACGATGACGTCAACGACGCGGCGAGGCTGGACACCGAAGAGGAAGAGGTGACACGCGATTTCCTCCTTCTACTAGAGCAAGGGGACGGACGAAACCCCCTCTCCAAATCAGTCTCCTCGCTCAAGTCCGGCGCGCGGCGCGACGGCGACGCCGGCGACGGCGCGGCGTGCTACGTGTCCGACCTCGGCAAGGGTCTCGGCCCGATCGTGCAGACGCGCGACGGCGGCTACCTCGCGGCGACGAACCCATTCGATATTCCAGTGGAGAGGAAGGAGCAGCCGAAGCTCGCCATCCAGCTGTCGAAGCCGTTCATCCTCCGCGGCGCTGGCGAGAATCGCCTCCCAGGCGGCGGCGGCGCCGACCTTTTCCAGCGTCTCTGCAACGGCGGGTGCGACGCCATGGTTGCCAAGCTGGCGGAGCTGATCGCGACGGACGACGACGAGGTGGTGGGAAAGATGGCGGAGCAGATCGCGTTCGAGGGGATGGCATCGGCGATCATCTCGGCGAGGAGCGCAAGCTCGAGCGCCGCCCACTCCGTCTCCCTCCTCCGCACAATGTCGGCGGCGATGAGCGAAGGCCGGGACGAGAGGATCGCGACGGGGATCTGGAACGCGCACGACGCGGCGGTGGGCGTCGACGAGATCCTCGCGTTCTCGCTGCAGAAGATCGAGTCCATGGCCGTCGAGGCGCTCAAGGTTCAGGCCGACATGGCCGACGTCGAGCCGGCGCCGTTCGACGTGTCGCCGTCGCCGTCGCCGGCAGGTGGGCCCCACATCCTCGACACCGCCGTGCCGCCGGAGGAGTGGCCGATCGCCTGCGTCGGCGTGAACACGGTGACGATGATACTAGTGGCTCAGCTGAGGGATCCCCTTCGCCGTTACGAGGCGGTCGGGGCGCCGTCGATCGTGATCATCCAGGCGGTGAGGGTTGCCGGCGGTGAGGTCGACGGCGAGCCGGTGTTCAAGGTGGCGAACATGCACGTCGGCGGGCTACGGCTGAAGTCGGCGGCTGACCGGCGTAACGTATGGGACGGCGAGAAGCAGCGGCGGACGGCGATGCACTGGCTCGTCGCGTACGGGCTCGGCAAGGCCGGCGGCAGGAAGGGGCGGACGTCGGCGGCGGCGGCGAAGGGCGGCGGCGGCGGACATGACGTGATGTGGAGTATGTCGTCGAGGGTCATGGCTGATATGTGGCTCAAGCCGATGCGCAACCCGGATGTCAAGATCCCTATCAAGTAGATGCTGCATTGCTGCCTTCTCTTCTGCTGGAAAAAAGAAAAGAGGATCATGTCTCAGACAGGTTCCCTCTATAGTGCATTTTGTTTTTTGAAAGCATAATATTGTAATTTATACTTGAATTATTGAACTGTGGTTGTATTGTAACAAGGAAATGCGAGTGTCCAAGCATTAGTTTTTCCAACACTGTTATTGTGTTGTAAGTATTCATGTCATGTTCTGGAAAGAAGAGGAATAATACTGTTGCAGTAAGTGAACAAAACTTCAGGTGGTGCAGAAATTTTGAACAGGGACTATGGAAAAATATTGCCACTGCACTACTGCAGCTGCACAGCACACAATTACTGGCCAATACCATTTGATAAATTCAGGAACAATAACAACACATCCAGAAAAAATTGCAGTTTTCATCGTTGCACATAATATGTACAGTGGAGGACCGTGTGTACACATGAGTACACTTTCTCATACAACAACAACCTTCAAAATGGAGCTATACAAGGCATCCTGAGCACACTAATGTACCTAGAGAAGTGCTGATCTTTTTCTTTTAGAAATGGAAGTGCTGATCTACTGGAATATTGGTTACTTTAAGACGTAAGGCATACGATTACAATGTTAGACATGCCATGCCGTTCATACAGTATACGGTGTATTTGGTTCAGCTGGTTGCTTCCTGAAACTGTCAATTGTAGTCTTTCCAATAATTGATAAGAATCATGTGCTGATACAGTGATGCTTCACTGTGTTTAAAAGGAAAAGTACTATCAAAAAATGCTTGTAAAATTGGTCAGATTATATGTTAACTTCTTCCAGTTCACGAGGAAGCCCTCCACTCGTTGGCCTGAAATAAACAGATTGGAGCCTATCACAAGACGATCCAGAAGAAATCTACCAGGAAGACTCAAGGGCATTATGTCAAATTTATATGACTGTAGAATGAGAGCACCACCATACAGTAAGTGAGAACACACAAGTATCAGTTGAACAGACAACAAATGAAAGGATTTTGTCTTGTGATTATCAACAAGCGAAAGGACAGATATAGCCATGCCTCAGTGTATGTTTGAAGCACCATTGAAGACATTACAATTAAAATACCAACATAGCTTTCTTTGTCAGTTGTCACCATATAAATGACAAATCAACTACAGGTGCAGAACTAAACACAATGGAGATAGTTCATATGCAACGAAAAAAAAAAAACATCTGCCCATAATCTCTATTGCATCACAATCATTTCTTCATGTGAACATGGCATATTTTTATACATAGCTACAACCATGATTATTTTACCTATGCATGTGCTCATTTCCACAAGATAATTAACAAATATTCTATGGTCACAGTGTGCAATCAAGATTAATGTACTCTAAGAAAAGATCAGCATCAATGAAATTGAAAATCCAGCGTGCAGACAAGCACAAATAAGAATTATAAAGACTTGTTAAAAAAATAAGCAAAGAAAGGATATCATGAAGAAACTACACTGCATACTTACAATCCAGTCAGTATCTTAATTGTATCATAGAAGAACCATTGCATAGTTATGACAGGACCAACAAGTGTGATTCGAACAGGTAAGCTTCTTGTGAACAAACCACGGATCCCAATACTTTTCACAGCCTGAAAAGTAGGATGCAATCATTAGATCGTAGGGATGGTGAAATTTTCTGCATCATTAGATCATAGGGATGGTGAAATTTTCAATTGTTCCAAGATGGATATACATAACCATAACCTTACATGTATGATATTTTTAGCCTTCTTGTTGTACAGAGATGAGACAATGTTATCTGCAGGATTGGAAACAACAGTACCAACTGCACCAGAGATATATCCAGCCAGACAGGTTGCCCCAAGCTGCTGCATTGTTGAACAATCCTCCTTTTTCTTCTGAATGACATTCTTATATAGCATGTCCACAGTATGCTCAAATGTTGAAAACATTAGCATAGAAACTGCATAAATAAGAATGAACAGGGATAACAGGATAAGATAAAGCTGAGCAGATCAGACATTTTTTATTCGAAAAACCAAAAGATACATTGATGAACTGATACAGAATATTTATAACATGGAACCAAAAATGCATTAAGATACACTTGAGCGAAAGTTTATACACAAAGGTTTGAAATTTTCAGATACAGGATGTAAGGAACTTTTGTATAAGCAAATGCTGCTTGTTGCCTAGTAGTTGTAAATTTTAAAGTTCAAAGCTCACTGAGCAGAAAGAAATGTGATCCCCAATAGACCATGAGCAATCAAAACTACACATACAAATATATAACCAGTTCGCTCTTACACTTCGGACTTCACACCTAGAGTTTTTTATTGACACCGAACCGATGTGAGTATGTGACTTGTGTGGTTACAATTATTCTTGTACTACACAAGTAAAACCATTTTCCAAAAAGTACATGCCTTGATAATAATTAAATCAAAATTAACTCATACACACAAAATGAGTTCATGTAACTATGTCACGCGTTAATTCAAATGATCCAGAAGCATTTCAAGCATATCTGATGCAGATAAAAGTGTTACGTACATGGAAGATTCCGTCCCCAGAGTGGTAAAAGACCCCTGTAAAATCTGTAATAAACAGAAACATGAACAAGCTTTCTTTAGATGAAGAGGAATGTCTGAATGGCAATGGCATCTCCATACATACAATAGTGCACCAACACGCAAAGCTAAGAATATGTAATATCTTACTCAAGGAAGCTTACCCAGACAAGCCTTCAGTAGCATACACCCTTGGAAAGCCATCAATCAAACCTTTTGCAAACATAGGCTGTGTCTGCACACGGACTTTTACCGATTCAAAGGGGCAGAGGGCAACATCAGCTATGATTTGAGCAGAGGCACTGCTGAGAAAGTAAATGGTGCTCTTATTTCTGTCAACTAGCACATCAGAATACTTCTTCTTGAAATACTCGTATAAACCAAACTTGCAGCCACCTTGAAACCCATAGCCATAGAATTTGCCTGCCCAACCCCTCCAAAGTGATGAAGCTCCCTCTTCTTTTACAAGGATGTTCAGTCCTGAAAATATGCTATTGTACTTCATGGGATTCACCTGCCAAAAGAACAATGGAAGTAACTGTAAAACCCGAAGGCAAAAGGTGCCTTGTGGATCATTTATGAATTACTACAAGCAACGATCATGTCTTCAACTTCAAACTATCTGAAATACACTCATTTCCTTACACAAGGCAGATACCAAAGCTTCCATTAAGAAGACTAGTTGACATGATACCAAAGCTTCCATTAAGAAGACTAGTTGACATGATACAATTGTCTTCAAACCATCTGAAATACATTTCATTTATACAAGGCAGATAGATACCAAAGCTTCCATTAAGAAGACTAGTTAACATGGCACAATTGATCATTGTGTTTTGTGACATTACTAATGTAATAAGAAAAACAATAGCTGCAGTCTTAGAATCATTTGCCCTCTAACTAAATTAAACAGTACTAATTTTCACCCGCATACAAACTCGATAGTCGCTGCCCTGCATCCCGCAATCGAATAAAGCACAATACAACCCTGATTAGCTGATTCCCTGAAACACACACACCAACACCATACCTTACCTGCATGTTGACCTTGAGGACGTCGAGCGGGGTGATGGCGAGGTGGGTGGCGCCAGCCGCCAGCATCCCGCCGCCGGCGCACAGCGCGTAGTACTCCGGCGAGAACATCCTCATCCCTCCAGCCCTACCCACCCTCCCTACCCCCGCACCCGCCTCGCCTCCGCTCGCCCCCATTTTCGCTCCGGCTCCCGCGCGCGGACGGATCGGCCGCCGCGAGAAGGGGAAAGAGAAGACGAGGAAGAGGCCGCGCTACGCCGAGCAAAGAAGAGGAAGAAGAAGGAGGAAAAGAAGGTTCGATTCGTCGCGGCTCCGGTGATTTTGGAGACTGGACCGGAAATGGACCACGTAGTGAGGCCCCGGACCTCTCGGGGACGAACCGACCGACTGCGCTGACTTTGTCAACGCGACCGCCTCTTGCCTTAAACCCTAGTATCATGGCCCACATGTCAGTGACGTGGTGAGGGCAGCCGTCTCTTAGTGGGCTGTAGTTGGGCCAGGCAGGCTGCACGCTCGTTCGCCTTACGGGAGCTCTATTTGGGCCTTCGTATCGTGGGCTCATTTTGGGCCAAGAGGCCCACTAGTGGGCCGTGAGTTATTGATGCGCCAGGCCGCACTGATGGGCTGCATGATATCACTTTCCTCGAAAAGGCTAGTGATTGGGCCATATGTGAGCTACTGTCTTTTTACTGCTTTAATGCTTTGCGACCAGCTTTGATTGAGGCCGGTTTATTCAGAAAATCAGAAAGTGATCAAGGTCGCTGTCGATGTTCAATCCGGCTTTAACCAAACTTGAAGCTTAGATTCAGATCTGTATAGTAGGAAGGAAGTACAGGGAGAAATCAGCACTGGTAGCCAAATATAGTATACAGGTAATTGTAATGTTGGCTGAAAAAAATACCGGGAAATAAAAGGAGCAAAATCTGCATAACAGGTATGTGAACAAGACAGCTTTTGAAAGTTCGATGCCTGCACATTGACACTTGTCAAAATGAAGATAGATGAAGTTAAGTGTACGCAAAGCAAGGCATGCATCGATTCACATGCATTTGGCGGTTTTGGCCGCGTTGGCCCAGAAAAAGGAAAGAGTAGAATTGCCGGCCGACGAAACCAGCTAAACCCAAAACACATATCTTAACAGCTAAAGCATCTGTACAACATCAACAAAGGGCATCAACCTCTCACATCAACTCTAATCAATCCTGCTTGAATCAAGAGTCTGATAGTGGCCGTCTATTCAGAGATTAGATAGTAGCCCGAATTTTTCTTCCGTTTTAGATAGGCGTCAAAGTTCAAAGGATTACGATGAAACGAAAAGCAAAATATCTTAAAAGAAAAGGTGAAAGTGTAAAAAAAGTGCTTGTTGGTCTCAGTAGCAGCATGTCAACATGCCATCATGATGATCAACCAACGAACCGGGACATGATTAGTACATAGTTTATTCGTTCTTAAGACATAAATACTCGCTCGTGCTTTAGGACACAAGTACTCTCGCTCGTACTTAAACAGATTTTTGGCCTTAATCAGTCAGCATTCCTTTCCTTAGAACAATCAATCATAATTTCATACTTAATTGCAAAAACATCGGAGCATGTAAAATGACAATACACGTTCTCGATCGAATAGTCGTCGGTTGGAGAGCTGGTGATGGAGCAAGCAATCTGTACGGCAAGTACGTACCAACTCCAAAATATTCTATTCCTAAATTTGATTCTTTTCCGTGTTTCACTGGGTCACGACGATGCCCGTCCGTACATGTCACGGCCCGTCGGGCGAGAGAAGAGAAAAATATCCCAAAATCCAGCGGCGGCCGGCCGGCAGTGCCCCCATGCCGGCCACGATGTGACCGGCGGCCGCCATGAATGATCGATCCACTCGACCACTTGACTCACAAAAGCGACACACATCTGATACCTTTTCTTTCTCCCTCCTTTAAATCCGGACCCAAACCAATCTTGCCCGTCACATTTCTATAGCCGTACTGGCTACTACCATCGCCACTACTCCAAGAAAGAAGAAGAAGAAGAAGAAAAGGATGACGTGTACAGTAATCAACAGAGATCTGTACTTATCTTTACAATTGGCAATATTTGTTAACTGCAATTCTACACCCGCACACTACCGTGCACAACAACAAAAAATCGCATCGAACGCGTACCTAAAATGCAGATATTTTAACTGTTCGAATTTTGTCATGAAAATGGAGATATTTCATCACTTCTTATTTTATCTCAACTCGTATAATTACACCAATTTCCTCAATATATGTAGCAACAAACAACGAAAATATTTACATTTGAGACAGATGTGTACATATATGTACATGCGTATATATTTGCAAGGACGGTGCACGTACGACGGCGACCTACGGCTCCGACGTCCGGCAGCCGCCGCCGCCGCCGCCGCCACCGAGCTCCGGCTGCCGCGCCGAGGATGTCGCCGGCGACGGCGTGGCCACGACGACGACGAGCGCGCGGCGGCAGGACGGGCAGGTGGAGCTGGACACGAGCCAGGCGTCGACGCACGCGGCATGGAACCCGTGCCCGCACGGCGGCAGCACGCGCACCTCGTCGCCGCGGGCAAACTCCGCGAGGCAGATGGCGCACTCCGGCCTCTCCTCCTCCGTCTCCTCCTCGAACGCCACGGTCGGTATCGACTGCAGCGCCTTCCTCTTGATCCCCTTGTTCGACGACGCCATTGCCGTGCCGGCCTCCTCCGGCTCGACGGCGAACGCGGATGGGTTGCAGAGCCGCGAGCAGCGCGCGACGAGGGCGAGCCCGACGACGCAGAGGAGGAAGCAGAGCACGGCGGCGAGGATGAGGAACGTGTCCGTGTGGACTCCACCGCCGGAAGACGATGCCGGTGGCGGCATCGCGGCGGCGATGTGCTCCGAGGATTGCTGAAGCAGGTGACGCATGGTTGGTGTGGTGGCGTGAAGAGAATTTTGTGGTCACTGTGCCGATGAGGGGCCAGTTTAGGTCAGTGCAGTAGTGAGAAGTGAGAAGTTTGTGGAGGCAATGGAGGAGTTAGGCGCTCCTGGCTGCATTTTTATAGTGTCAGCAGATGGTGATTGTGCCGATTACATCCGTTCTAAATACAGACGCCATAATTCTCCACAAAGTAGACAATATTTAAAATTTTGATTAATAATAAGACTAACAATATAATATAGATGTGTAGTCTTATGCATATGACATTAATAAACTCATATTTGAATGCGTTTTTATATGATGTAAATTTTATAGTTTTTTAATGTCTTATAAAAAAATTAATGATCAAAGAAATATATGAAGACAATATATAATTATGGTACTCCTTACAAATCAGGACTGAGGTAGCAGTGAATTAGCAATGACAAAAATTAATTAGCTCGTAAGTAAAGTGTCACTTTCCACCAATTTTTCTTGGAATTTCTTGTGGCACGGACGCGTACTTTCGAGCTCCCTCCTCCCTTTTGCGTTGATACAGCTTTATAGTGCGTTTGTCTCTTTTTATCCTAAATCTGGCCTCGATGGATCCAGATTTATGCATGCGGGCAGGAGGTCTTAAATTATGTTCGAATTTGCATCTGTTGGTTAATTAATTTACCAATAGAAATTAAGCAAATTAAAGCACGATGCCCCAATGCACGTTGTAACGGAGCAAAGTCGACGTGGCGATGACAGTGAAAAGTGCATGCAGAATAGGTGCACTGCAGCATCGTGCGATCGATCGGGCTATATATGTGCAGTTGTGGAAAAGTGATTCCATTATCAAACGCTAAAATACAAAGCAGTGTTCTCCTAGCAGGTAAGAGACCGACCAGGCCCATGTGTAGGGTCGTTGGCCACGTCGGATACATGCCAAAGCAAAGCACACGTACGTACACGTACTGCACGATCTGGATAACATTTAGTAGGCAGTTAAATTAGTCGTCGCCACCGTACCAACCTTCGAGGAAAAAACAGATCGATGCTCATAATTTTATCCATCCAGATCGTCTGTGCATCAACAAAATCCATTTCTGGTTGCATCACATATCACCACATCACCTTGTACCTGCAGCAAGCAACTTCTACACCAAAGAAAAACAACACAACTTGTCTAGGTTCAATGCATGATCAATATGTGTCTTGATCGATCGTTTAACTAATCCATTTTTTTCGCGACAGATAGTTTAACTGATCCTGGACAGGATAGATGGCACATTTGGGGAGGGCCATTGGCAGCACAACCCGTACATCTTTTTTTTTTTCTTTTGTGCCGGAAAGGTTGGCGCACGGCACGACGCAAACCAGACGCCAACACGTGCTCGCCGTGGCCTAAAACCCTCACTACCCCCTTAAAAATCGAGTTTTTTCTCGTAATCTTGACGGGATTAGTTGGTAGAAATTGGTGGACGTGAGACCGTGAGAGTGCGCAGGCGTCCCCAGCAGCGAGCTCACATCAAGAACGGCCGTTCACTGAGCTCAAGTTGCCCCCAATGCGTTCTATCTCGCACGTTTCTTTCTATCTATCTTTCGGACTGTGTGTTAGTGTTATCTAGAATTCTAGATCGCGATCGATATAACTTGATGCCGGCAATCATGTCACGTTGATTAATTATAAAGCCCAACAAAAGTGAATCCAAAAGGATGGCATAAAGTGCAAGGAGTGCCCTACTGATCAGTGCATCTGATGGAGGGATAAGTAAGTTTCATCAGCAACTTTGGCCTTGGCAGTGGCATGGCCGGCCAAAGGGAAGTGGTCCGATCAGATACGGGTACGGAGCAGCGTGAGAGATCAAGACAACACTTGAGAGAAGAAGTTGGTGACCCGTCTTGCTATCGCATGTTGCCTCAGTGGTCAAAACGGCTCATCAATTCGGCTAGACGCCAGGTGGAGGTGGAGATGTACGTACGGGCGTGAGCTTTTCTGCTGTCCTGCCGGCGTTTTCGAGCTAGCGGCCATTCTCCGGCCAACGACGTACGGTCGCCCTCTGCAAAATGCAAATGTTAGTAGGAGTAGCGCTCCCTCCGTCCCAATTAAATGATGTTTTTACTTCTTATTTATAACGTTTAATTATTATTTTTATTTTAAAAAATGTAAATCAAGAAAAGATAATTTATGTTTAAAGTAATTTTGTACTAATATAATAATATGATATTTCTAAAATTTCTTAAAACAAGACGAATACAAATAAAAAATTATAATATCAAATATTTTAGGATGAAAAGAGGTGAGTACTTACGGCTACATGCCCATGCGGCTAGGAAAGGTCAGTGTTATATGTGTCATCTCGTGCCAAGAGAGAGAGTTTTGTTTTCTTGTGTTCCTGAAGGCGAAAGCTCTGTTGCAATTTGGAACTACTCGTACCGGCGAAGTAATGGAACGTGTGAACGTCCGAACGACTCGGCATGCTGTGTTGTTAACAGGAGAATTTCAGATATCATATGCCTCACGTTCGTCACTGTTAATAAACGACCATTAATTTCACTAGTTACACACACGGTATTGCACCAGTATTCAGGTAGTACAAATGAGAGAAGTGACAGTGAGTCAGTGATAGTGATTCAGAGAGGTGAGAGATGTGTAATTGGGGGTGGGGGGTAAACGAGAGGAGACAGGGACAAGTGGCAACAGTACAGCTCCAGTTGGTGTTCTTATCAGTTTCCGGCTGCTAAGGCCTCGTTTTGAATCAGCTTAGGATGGATTTTTTCTTCCTCGTTTTTCGTTACGCTTCCTAAAATGATTATTCGTGTGTTTTTTTTAAACGAAGTTTATATACATGTTTCTTGAAAAAATCATGTGAATCCATTTTTCAAGTTCTTAATAGTTAATACTTAATTAATTTTGTGTTAATGGATTGTCTCGTTTTGTGTGGGACAAAAATCTAAAACTTCTGTCCAGTTTGAAACGGAGCCCAAGTCTGTGTTGTTCTTATCTTGTTCGCTGTTCCTTCTCCACAATGGGCTAGCATGGGCCATAAGTCGGTCGGTGGCTTTGCAGCCCATGCTTAGACCCATTCAAAATCCGTTCCTTCGCTATAGCACAAGCTATTTAACTCGGCCCAATTACTCAGGATAACATGTTTATTCCTCACATTTCTAACTGGGCTGCATTGCGCTGCAGCAGAGTTCTATCCTCGATTTCGATTATTTTGGTAAAACGGGCCGTCATGCATGTCTCCACTCGCAAAAGCCAGTAGAATTTTCCGTGACCCAGATAGGTATTGGAGGCCCATCGTCCAATATTGAATATTTGAATCTAATTGGGAAGAACACATGGCCCACGGTGGTGATGAAAAACATACGAATTGGTGGCGAATTACTACTAGGCAGCACAAAAATAAAATAAATAGACAGATACGTGCAGCTGGCCGTCACGTACGTCATGGCTGACTCAAAGGCAGAGCCTGCAGCCAATGATTGGATATTGGGCGTTGGATCACCGACAAATAATAATAGAGTGTCGATGCCGATGCTGACTGCGATCCGAATGCAATGTTCTTCTCCCTGTAGGTTTCTCATCTCGTGACAGTCCAACAATGTCAACATCGTGGAGGCATACAGATACATGCCTTCGATTGCTCGCCGGACTCCGGCCGTTGATCACATGCTGCGAAAACGCTTGGTCCCCAACTGACCGTGACCGGCCTATTCCGCCTCTGCCTAAATCTGGTTCATGAATCCGTCCTACTCAACCCCTCATCTCGTCGCATCTTGCTGAGCTTCTGCATTTTGCAACATACGGAGTACCGTTTTGTGTGCCCCGCTCCAAATGTAGCATCTGAGAGAAAGGTTATTAGTACTCCACTATTTTTTAAAATAATTAATTATATTATATTCGGCCTCTAAATCTTGTAAGGGTGTACACAACCCTCTAGTTTCATAATGATTGGTTTTTAACCATTCTTTTAGTTTGACTAGATTTATGGAAAACACGGAAACATTTATGACATAACACTGCTACATTAATTCAAACATTAAATATATTTTACCGTGTCTATTTCGTGTTTAAATTATTGCTACGTTCGTATATAATCTAAATTATACTTAAAAAGTTTGACTTAGAAGTCAATACGTCTAACGTACTGACCACACTGCCACTGTGCCGCAGACCCGCAGTCTGCTGCTGCAATGCTGCCGAGGAATTTGCATATGCTGCTAGGCGGCTAGGCGCAAGCCGCACCACTGGAGTACGTTGACGTCGATCTGCCAAGTGAAAATGAAACGTGCGTGGATGTTGTTCTTAATTTCCAACAAGGTGTCAAGCTGGGAATTAATCATTGTAATTCATAGGTATTAACCCTGTAAATTTTTTAATAATTGACTGTAGCTTCTTGAAAACAAAGGCCGGAAAAAATTCCATTATCTAAAAAAGCAGCAGTGCACGAATGAACGGTGAACAGTATTCCCTCCATTCCTAATATTTAATACTGTCGTTGACTTTTTTCTTACACCGTTCGTCTTATTCAAAATCTTCACGTGATTATTGATTTTTTTCTGTTATTTAATTTATTGTTAAATATTTTTTATACATATATATTTTTATATATTTAATAATTTTTTAAATAAAACGAACAATTAAATATGTGTCAAATATTTAGATATGGAAGGAAGTCTTTTACTGCTGTCATATGGGCGTATATGCAACCGCCAGGTGCGCACGTGCGCGTGAAATGGAATTACAGATCAGGCGTTCGATCTGTTTCTACCTATAAACTACGTAGTACAACTACTCCTACATCAACATCATGGTTAGCGTGCATATGTGCACATGGCTGGCATGTACTAATACAAGTTGGCAACTGGCAAGAGCAGTCTGAGTTGAACTCTTTCCCAAATTGAAGGCGATCGAGTTCCCCAGTTCAAAGTTCAATTCGTCTACGTCGAACGACAATGATTACAGCTCATTTTAATTAACGCGTCGCATAAACTTATCACTTACCATATGAATCTGATGATAAATTAACCAACCCCAGAAAAATTTCGACTCCCATTTTGCAAGGTGATGAGCTGAGACGCCATTGAAAGGATAATCAGTGCACCATATAGAGAATTCCACATCACGAATGACCAAAAAGTAGTAAAAGGGGAGAGACGATATGGACATGCGTGGTCAATAGAGAGATAAGAGAGGACATGCATGTTTGCAGATAATAAAAACTTAATGGATGGATGGATGGATCCAGTGACCAAAGGGTAGCGACATGCGAGCGAAATTAGGAAGGAAACATGATGCAGTATTCAGCCATTCAGCCTGTAGATAAAACTGAATGATGACTAATTGACGATTAGGACAGGTGAGGCGAGAGACGATGCTGCTGCGTTGGCTCCCGGGTGGATTCGGTGTAGGCAGCAGCCGCGGCTGCGTGTTTGAACAGAACCCGCTCTCTCTATTCTCTACTCCTGCGTATATAAGGCTTCCTTCTCATATAACAATGCAGCAGTTCAGGTGGCTCGATTAGTGATTAACCAATCGCAAGCCAAGCTAACATTCAGGTCAGCTTCTGAGTCAGACTTTATCTCTGTTCGTTCATGTTTTCTACTCTGTTCTGTTTCGTTGTCCCTTGATTTTGGGAGCTTGTAGAAATGTATAAATGTATTGTTAGCTCTCTGATTTCCATGGAGATCATCAATCTCGATCTGAAGCATGTTTCGTCGAACGTTAATTCGTCGGAAAAAGATTGATGATAAGAGGGCCTCTTCGGCCGTCTGTGATCTTTGGTTCCTCCTGCACTGCATGTCAGGAACTGCGTGCGTCAAGGATTTCTGCACTTCTTCTTTGGAGGAAGCTTTATGCATTTTTTATGTTCTTTTTCTTTTTCTTCATTGATATGTGTTGTGTAGTTTTGGAAGTTCTTGAACCTTGCTTCCGGTTGGGTTGCTTTAGGAAATGAGATGTCTGTTTTGAGCTGCAAGATGTTGCCAGCTTACAAGATACTAGTGCAGTTTCTGGTAACTGAATTGTCATATTAGGAAGACAATAAAAGGCTAGCTTTGCATGTCGTCTTCTTTTTTGCGCTCTTCTACTCATCATTGTTCATACGAAACTGCAAATTTGATAGAAGGTTCCTGATAAAATTATTGCTGTATATATACATTGAACTCATTGCTTCATCTGTAGCGAGACCTCCCGTGAACAAGGAAGTATAAAGAAACTTCTCTAGTTTATGCCGTTCAATCGATGGAACAAAAATAAAAAAATTCTAGTTCGATGCATCAACACTCAACAGTAGATTACTATATTCGTTGGTATTTCAGTTCTCTTTTTTTTTTCCCTGCAATAATTTCGCAAGGAGGTCATGTGCTCGGCAGTATTGACTTGTTCAGTATAAGTAGGCGTCCTTTCCAAACTAACTAGCACATGCTAGAAGGTAGGAACAAAAATCCATAAAAAAAATATGGAACATTAATAACTCCAGTATCCAGTTGCATTCGTGAAGTTCTCTTACAGTCTCCACTTAAACAGCTTTGCTGACATTTTTAAGAAAACTAAAGTGTGTGACATTTTCCACTTTATCAATTATCTTTGCAGGGTGCACTAAAGAACTTTGAATGATCACCTAAAGGATAACCAGGAGACAACTGAAACATTGTCAGAAAGAAAATTAAGTTTTATCCAACATCAGAGAAGATGGGTTTCTTGTCATTGCTTCTGGTGGCTTCTATGCCAATCGTTCAGGTCCTACTGATAGGTGTTATTGGAGCTTTTCTGGCTTCTAGTTACAGCAAAATTTTAACTTCAAGTGCTCTAAGGGATATGAACAAGGTGAGCCGTCTCGTTAGCACACCATTGTACATTTGTATACTGCGCATTTGCTATTGTCTCTGGCTAATTCGTAGACATTTCTGACAGGTTGTTTTCACTGTCTTCACCCCATCTCTGATGTTTGCTAGTCTGGCTAAGATGGTCACGCTTTCTGACGTCATTTCTTGGTGAGTTTACTTTACATATTCTAAGTATGAAAATACAGTTACAAAGTTTTGCCCACTTCTACATTCTATTTGACAGAATGATCAAACATAACAGCTCAGTCAGACTTACTGAATTTTCCAAACTTTTAGACTCTTCTGAATCTTTAAAGGATTATTGTTTCATAATAGTAAACAAGATTTACATAATTTATCCATTTTTTCATATCACTGATCACCTTTCTAATGTCTGAGTATTCAACTGGACTAACAGAAGATTTTTCTCATATAGGTGGTTTATGCCAGTTAATATAGGAATCACATTCGTTGTTGGTGGCACTCTAGGCTGGATTGCATGCAAAATCTTGAAACCACCACAACATTTCCGTGGAATGATCATTGCCTTCTGTTCAGCAGGTACATTTTCTTAGGTGGATTGTCTGTTTGTCCCTTCATACTCTGCAAATGCTAATATCAACAGTGTTTGAACTGACAAAATAAAATGCAGGAAATCTTGGCAACTTGCTGCTGATCATTGTTCCAGCAGTCTGTGATGAAGACGGCAACCCGTTCGGAAAAGATCGGAGCCACTGCCGATCTCGTGGGCTCTCCTACTCATCATTGTCCATGGCTGTAAGCAAAAAAATTATCATCACATTCAGTTAAGTATCGAGTCAATTATCCGTTGAATAACAGAATTGATCATACACTCTGTATCTGCAGCTTGGTGGCTTGTTCATATGGACGCATACATACAGCCTCATGCAGAAGGCAGGCAAAATGTACCACAAGATGCAGTCTAAGAGCATCCAGTGCCCAGCTGACAGTGATGAAGAACATCTTGCTCAAGGTGATGATCATGTCAAAATAGGTAATGGTGAAGCTACTTACGCTGATGAGGAGGCTCCTCTTCCTGTGTCAGCTAAACTGACTGAACACAATGAAGAGAACCAATTGGTAAGTCATGTAATGGTTAGTCCAGTTCACATCTTCAGAGAATCTGACTTGTCAGAAATGCAGGAAGCTCCACTTCTCTCTTGCGAGAGCGGGATTGCTAACAAAGGCATTTGGACAAACCTGAAGGAAACTGTCCACCAGGTTGTTGAGGAGCTGATGGCACCACCAACTGTATCAGCAGTATGTTTCTGCCAAACCAATTACATCATTTTTATGATATCAAGTTACTACGGAGTACAAACTAATTTCTCACATTGCCAGTGTCAAATAATTGGACTAAAGTTGTCTTTGAGTTGTTTCAGATACTTGGATTTGTTGTTGGCCTAGTCCCATGGTTGAAATCTCTAGTCATCGGTGATGGCGCTCCTCTCAGAGTCATCCAGGAGTCCCTCCAACTAATGGGGTGAGTGAGCATTCAGGATAGCTTCTGCATTTTCTACCTACAAGCCCTACAACAACATACAGAGAATTCTTCAGTCTCATTCACTGTTTGCCTCTCTCGCAGAAATGGCACAATTCCCTGCATCACCCTCATCTTAGGTGGAAATCTGACACAAGGTATGGTGTGTTAATTACTGATGCAGTGGTGCCCAACTTAGTTACTGAACTTGTTATCATTGTGTGCGTTTTCTGAACTTACTCTGAATGTGGATGCAGGTCTACGGAAGTCGGTGCTGAAGCGAGCGGTGATCATCACGATCGTCTGCATACGATTCGTGATCATGCCACTCATCGGGATGGCTGTCGTTCATGCTGCATACGGGGTCGGATTCTTGCCACACGACCCACTCTATCGCTACGTGCTGATGATGCAGTTCGCGCTGCCACCTGCAATGAACATAGGTAATTAGTTAATTAATCTCTGAAACGAGCAAGTTTTGCTCTGACTTCCCGGAGATCTCTATCAACTGACCATGCGTCTTGTATATACGTGTGATGATCTATTCCAGGAACAATGGCTCAGCTGTTTGATGTTGGCCAAGAGGAATGCTCAGTGATCTTCCTTTGGACTTACCTGATTGCTGCCATTGCGCTCACGACGTGGTCGACGATTTTCATGTCCATCCTGTCTTGAGGTTGAGGGTGTCAAGAAGAACCAAATTTGTGGTAATATTGGTTCAGATGCAATGATTCAGCTCACAGTTATATAGCATGGAAAAGGATGGAGACGGTGAGCGTCGCGAAATTGCCAAAATGAAGCTTGTCCGTGTGCACCCCCATGTATAGAAATTCAATCGGTATACCTTTTAGATAATGAAAATTCAAGGAGTAGGTCCACACACACAGTAAAAAATATTTGGGGCATAGGATTGTTTCTGTATTGACAGTTTTTTGGTCCATTTCATTTATATTTGAAATACAAGTGGCAGAACCACAGGAATAGTAAAGCTGTAATTCGTGAGATCATTTTTTTTATTGTTGTATCTAAAAATTCAGGTACAGATCTTTAGCAAATCCATTTTTCATGTTGAAGGGCTGGCGTGAAATATATTGCCAGAGCCGTTTTTAATAATAAAATTGATTTTGGCCTATAGATTAATAACTGCAAATTGCAATAAACACAACCAATTATTATAAGGTCTATAGATTAATAACTGCAAATTGCAATAAACACAGTTTGATTAAAAATAACAAGACTAATAGAAAGAGTAGCCTAAAATAGATATCACCACTATAGGTTGGTCAAAATGCACCTAGCCAAAGCAGGTAGTATGGAACATAAACTAATGGACGAACAAGACAAAAAATGTGGTCATCCTCATCGCTTGGTCGATCTGCAAGGAAAGGAATCACCGCGTCTTCGACGACGTCTCTAAATCCATGTGGGTCGCTGCTTCTGCGGTGGAGGAGGCTACCCTCTGGCACGGCAAGCAGGCGCGCGCTTCTGATTGCGTCTCCCCTTCGCTTTCCCTAGTCGTAAATGTATGCCGCGAGTAGTCAGCTTCGATAATTCTCGATGTTTCTGTTTTTCTTTAACCTTACTGGGGTGGCTCATTTCCTATCTTAATACAAAGATACACACCTGTGTATTCAAGAAAAAATAGACTAAAAATCCCTCACAGATTGGAAAATGAACGAGCAAGCAAAGCATATATAAGAACATGTTGACAGAAAAGAGATAAGTCCATAAATCTGGACAGTTGGCCTGAGATGGACGGCTCAATGGCTCATACAGGTGCCAGTTCTCTACTAGTAGTAGGCACCTGTTCATGATGCCGTACCCATGTGAATGTAGTATGCTTTTGCTTTCATGTTTTCTCATGTGGCTATTCGAGTCGCAGGACAAGGAAATCGTAGGATAGAAAAAACAAGTGGCATTCAACCACTAAGGATAGAAAAACCCATAGGAAAAAAAAATCTATGTGTAAAATATAGTATTGAAAAACATAGAAATAGAAATACATAGATTGAATGCATTCGGATTAAAGGATATAAAAATATCAGTAACCCATTTTATTACTTAAGGAAAGCAATAATGATAAAAATTATTATTGTACTAAACATTCAACTCCTTTCTTCCCCGTAGACCCATCACCAACCTCACCCCCCACGTGGCCACGCAACAGTCGACCGGTCGTCAGCCTCCATCCATCGATCCTGTCGCCGTCGTTCTCCATCTACGACTCTCCTTCACGTGTAGTTCCTCTCCCATCGATCCATCGCCGTCGACCTCCACACGTCTGCACCACCGTCAGCCTCTACACGACATACTGCGCCAGCATCAATCCACCGCCGTCGGCCTCTGTGCGTCCTCGCCAACCTTGATCCGCTGTCATCAACCTCCGCGTGTCCGCGCCGATGTCGATCTGCTACCGTCAACACCTCCGCGCGGCATCAATCCGCCGTTGTCATGCGTCCGCACCGACGTCAATATGCCGCCTTCGGCCTCCGCGTGACCGCACCGGCCTTGATTCATTGACGTTAGCTTTGGTGCCAGTGTTCGTCGTCATCGATTGATGGCATGGTTAGTGGTTGATTGTCGGTGTTCCACTTCCTCTTCCTCCTTTCTTTATTGATGTCATGGTTAGTGGTTAATTTCCTCGTTTGACGCAAAGGAAACAAAAAAGAGGCTGGAGTGGATGTATTCTTTTATGTGTTTTACTGATGGAATCAACTTCCATCAACATTAAAGGAAATCTTCCTGAGTTTTCCCTTTGATTGGTTTTTGCTATCTGAATGCAAGAAAAAGGAAAAAAAAATCCTATCACTGATATTCCTCTAAAATTCCGGTAAAATTCCTCCGATCTGAATAGGCCCACAATGTAAGCACAATTAAATATTAGTACCCAACGTAGGGTTTACACTTCCGAACTAACGATATTTTTCACTTACTATGTCTTGGAGCATATACACGCTTATTCCCAAGGGTGCTAGAAGCCCTAAGGAAAATCATTTTCCCCGAAAGTAGGCTACAAGCATTAAGGAAATACCATGTGTAAAAATAGCTACAAAAGTGTGAAAATACACTTAGTCATGTGTGTACCAGAGGGGCAAAAACGAAAATATCCCCTTAGCCGTCCTCTATATATGTAAATGGTGAACCCAATAGGAGTACTCACTGTCACTCTCTCAAATCAATACAATTTACTTTCTTGCATTGTTCCCTATAGCAAAGGGTCTTCAGACCTATCTATCGATCTCATGCCATGACACTATGAAAATAGTGAAATCTACGAGATCTGTTCAGAGCTCGTAAATTTTCAAATGATTCATGAACCAAAATTTAAATTCAAGTCATCATAGAGTACCAAAATCCGATCGGTTTTACCAAGATTTCAAAAGAAAAATTGCAAAAAAATAGATTCAGAATTAATCAAAATCTGGTTAAAATTATCGAAATACCGAGTGGAAAACACTTATCTTTTCTTGCTCAAAATATGAACAATAGTGAAAAGAGCTAAAAATTTAGGAAAAAATATGGGGAATGGAAAGATGCGCCTCACAATTCATAAAAAAATTACATGTTCTTTGCTATAAATTTAATAAGTTTATGATAAAAACACAAAATATACAATATATATATTAGTGAATGCAAGATTTAAAGCATATGGCAATCACAAGTCATAACAGTATGCATCTGAAGTTCACAACGTAACCTTAAAGGTATACGAAATATAATACCCAATAACATTTTTTTTAATTTTCTTTGTATTTTCATAAACTTCCACTTCAAAAAATCCATGAATCATTCAAGATAGAGAGGACAAGATAAAATAGAAGCGAAACAAAAAAACTCTGGTTATTTTGTATTTTTTAGCCCTTCGAGTGGTGCATTTTGCTTTGTTTTGGGTGCGGTATTTGCTGAAAATTAATGAGCATGATTTGAGATCTGATGTGGGTTGTATAAAAGGTCTTTCTATGCTTGCGTGCTATCAATATTTATATGAGTGAAGTGCAAAATTGATGAGTGGTTAAATTTTAAGGCGGATAGAAGGTCTGAATTGACTATTGTAACACTGCATGTTATCTCACGTTTTGCATTTGAAGGTTTGGCAATAATGGACGAAGAGAAGACAGAAAGCTGATTCCAAATGCAATATTGTGAAGCAAAGAGCGGAATATGAGAAGGAACTTGTGGAAACTAATTTGAAAGAAGCTAACAAAGCAACAACGGAAGTTGAAACAGGAAGAAAAGCTAGAGAAGAGATTTTGGAGGCTAAGGACATAGAGGCCGAAAGAAAGGAGATTCAAGATAGAGATGCTAAGAGAAAATAAAAGAGAAACATAAAGCTCAGGTTATTTCTTATTTTCCTAGCTCTTGCAGTAGTGCATGTTGCTCTGTTTTGGCTAAGGTATTTGCTGAAGACCCATGAAAATGTCTTGGCAGTTGCTGGGGGTTGGATAGATGGGATTTCCTATGCATGTGTGCTATCATCATTTGTAGGGATGAAATGCAAGATTGATGACTGGTTAAATTTCAAGCCTGGTAGAAGCTCTAAATGGGCGACTGTAACCTTGCATACTCTCTCAAGTTTTGCATTTGAAGGATTGGCAAGAATGGGAGCAGGATATTATAAAAAAATGAACAGGAAAAGATGAAGATATTTACTATTTGGTTGACTGTAGCACATGGAGCAGCTTTCGACATTGAAGTGGTGCTGACTCTCTTGTTCCAATTTAAACTCAAGATTGGATCAACCTTTGAAGTCTGGGATGTGTGGTAAGTGAAAGCACTGCTGTTAGGAGAGTTTATTCATGTCTTATTTTTTTTTTATCAGACCATCTGCAATCATTTACTCCTATCTTGTCTTCTTTTACCATATGCTATCCTATAGAGCGTTGGAGGGGCTGAGCAGAGCAGCAGCTGAAGGATCATGCGCAAGATCAAGGCTTCATTGGAGCATACGCCATACACAATAGTACTCAAGTACTAGTACCTTGTAATTACAGGGATGATGTGACTCTTTGCATGATCAGACCATCTGCAATCATTTATCTTGCCTATGTGCCCTCGGTTTCTAGCCAGTGTTACCCCTTTATCTAGATGTGAACTTTGCAGCCTTTCACCTGCTAGCAATAGGTTGTTTGGTTAACCAGCCTTTTATTTTCCTGTAATGGATGCTATGCAGTGCTCATTGGTAAATCAATCCCTGAACACAAATGCACAGCTGTATTTCCTTTTGATCTTTTTGCGATCAAGATAGGCAATACCATTTTCATTATGAAGCATCTGTCTCTCGGCTTCCAACTCCAAGAGATCTCACCTGATCATTAGTCTTTTTTGGCCGGTTCACCTGATCATCAATCTTTGTGTGTGTGATCTCTGATACAGGAACAATGGCTCAGCTATTTGATGTTGCACAACAGCACAAGAGGAATGCTTAGTGATCTTTCTGTGGACTTACATGGCGGGAAAAACATCCAATAGGGTCTGCTAATGGGTCAATGGACTCTAAACAACCAGAATTTCCCCCATCAAGTGGGCCGGATTCAAGGACATTCTCCACCCTGTACCCATATATAGCCCATATAGAAGTTAAAGACTGAAAGTGCAAGTGCCTTTACCATGGTTTTGGTGATTAATGACAAGTCTAATTGTATGTCAATAATATTTTTCATAAGCCTTTCTTTTGTGTAGTCTTATTTGGATATGATATTGGAAATGGTGAGAGGTATATACTAAACTCCTATTGTTCTATATTTATCTCTCTCATGGGTCTAAGATATAGAATTAACTCCTTTTGCATCCTCTAAGACACATGTGCATATGTCTCTCTTCATATTCGTATGCATGCATATATTTAGGGGAAGCTAATTCTATGTCATCAACTCAACTTCATATGTTTTATATTGGGTTGTCATCCGTCACCAAAAATAAAAGGATCGAAAGATCTATGATAATCATGTGTGTGATTGTTATTTTGGTGATGCATGATAAACCGGCTATGGGATTAACCTTTTCCATGAGTTGTTGAATAGGTCACTCCCGGACTTGAGTCGAGTTAGAATCATTTTCATTGATGTTGGACCTTCATGTTGACAAGGATGAAACTATGGAGATCAAGCTATATGAGTATAACCCTAATCTCCATCTATACATTGATGTGTCAACATATATTATTTCCATGTGATTGACTTATGCATTTGAGACTAATGTTTTGTTTGAGCCATGTATTGTTTAGTATCTTTACATTTGAGAACATGGAGATGAAGGTATGCATTTATTGTTGTGTCAATATTCAATAAATGCCTTCTTTTCTTGTATAGAATAAACTCTCAAATGTTCCATCTCTAATTATGCATACACTTACTTCACACATATATTTTGTATGAATGCAGGGAACAAATCATATACATTGTTTATGCATGTATTTGATCCTATGTTATTCACTTACATTTATAGCTTATATTTGAGTATATGACACATGTGGTGTTGATTAATACTCATCATATTTATCCATATCATTTATATATGATCGGTTGGTCAACAAGTGGAGGTTGACAACCGGATCTTTAGGACTAACAATTTCATTGAATTGAATGAAAAGAATAGGTCCCAAGAATTGCTAAAGGGTGTCGATCCTCAAGTGAGATCATGACACCTAGAGACAAGATTGACAAAATGAATACATTCAAGATGTGGGTTACAAAGTAGCTATCAATGGCAAAACGGTGAAGGGCAAGCGATACTCGGCTGCGATGGACCATGCGGTGGTGAAGGGCAAGCAAGTAGCTTGATGCCGAGGGACCAAACCTGATGGTGAAGGGCGAGTAAAGGCTTTGTCGTGATGAACCGTGAGAGGCCAGTTGAAGCTCTAAGTAGTCCGCATCAATCTTTTAATTAAGTGAGATGAAGTCGTTGACATCCCTCAAGATTAAGAAGTAAGATGGAACAAAGACATTCCTAGTGGTATTAAGAGGGATGCAATGTCGATGAGTTTGTTTATGTTTCGGTGCTCAAAGTAACATATCCTAGTGCTACCTTAAGAGAAACCCAAGCTTTAACATATCCTAAGAGTGGTTTTAGACCTTTTTGTGGGTTGGGTTGGGTAGCCCTCTGAGTAAACTTTTCATAGAGTCCAAGAACGTCAAAATCAGACTCCCGAGTAAAGAGTTATAGCCGTTTTATGTCAGTGTTCTCGGCTGCTCCAAGGGGTCTTAGATGTTCCGAGAAAAACCTCTCGGATGTTCTGTCACAGTTCAAAAGTTTCTGTATCTTTTCCCGGATGTTCCAAGAAAATTATCAGATGTTTTGAGAAGTTTTTCTCAGGTTTGAGCTCATCGGGATGTTGAATTAATACACTTCTCGGATGTTCTGAGAGGAGTCTCGGATGTTCCGAAAAGAGAATCTTTGCCCCCCAAGGGGCACATTTCTATGTGTGGGTATAAATACCCCTCCTCCCCCTCCATCCTTTTGCAGCTGTTCTAGAGGGAAACAAATCCATATCCAAAGCCAAATATCCACCCCAAATTCCCTATCTTTGTGGTGTCTCTTTGTGAGAGGGATTTGAGAAGGGAAAAGATTTCTGAGAGGGATTTGAGTGGAGGAGAGAGTTGATTTGAGGGATTGAGAAGTTGAGAACACGAGAACTTTATTCCACACTTGAGCATTGAGTTCATAGCAAGCAAATCTTCGATTGTGTTTGTTACTCTTGGTGCATGGTTGAGGACACCTAGACGGCTAGGCGTCGCCTCCGAGCAACTGATTTGTTTGTGGTGCGCCGGTGGAAGTTTGTGAAGGTTAAATCTCACATCCGCAAAGGAAGAGATACCGCTAGTGGAAGGGGAGTGCATTTGTGCAACCCCGAGAAAAGGGTTAGTGAAGATCCGGCTCATCGGAGCTCCTCCATGGAGATTAGTGATCCCCTCAGGGATCCAAACTTCTTCTATATTATGCTTTCTCAGTGATCCCCTCTTGGTTTGCTTTCTCAATTCTTCTATATTATGCTTAAGCTTATTATTGCCCGACCTACTTGCATGAAGTGTCGATCTATTTGATAACCTTATACATTGCTTATATACCTTGTTAGTCACCTTTTAGTTCATATAGAAGTTGTATGTTTGAGCTCCAATTTCATGACTAGTGTTTATCTTTATCCGCCAGACATTTCGGTTAAGAAAGGAAGTTTCGATTTTATATCAAAAATTTCGATTTGAATCGAAAAGCCCGAGATTCTAATTTGCTATGAAGTTGTGATGATCTTTTAGGAACGCCTATTCGCCCCCCTCTAGGCGACATCAAGGTCATTTCAAAGACTAAGGCCCAAACGTCATGTCCATGTCTTCCACGCGCATGTCGCTGCATCCATGGACGGTAGGAATCCACGCCGGGCTGCCATATCAAGCTGTAGGCTTCCAAGCCGTTATGTTGTTACCATCAACGCCGCGCTATTTTCTTCATCTCCAGGCATGGGGGACATTCTGATTTTGCTTCTCACTTATTACTTTTGCTGCTAGAGTATGATTTTGTTGTTTTCAGACTAAAATGATCATATATTATTATTGATTTTGTGGACTCACAAATATTTTAATGTCAAAAAAAAGTTTCATTCAAACAATGAATCATATTTCTATATTCATTGAAACACAAATCGAAGTGTCCAACGTTTTCTTTCAACGAACATTCGGAGCCTAGTTTCTTAGACGCGGCTAATCCGTGAACGCGCACGTCGATGCCGGTGCCGCGAACAGATTAGGCCCACCAGCCCTATGAGCTAGTCCAGTGGCTGAGTCCTCCTTCGGCGACAACGGCCCCCGACGACCTCACCTAGGTTAGCTCCGCGCCCCTCCTTCCCGGCCCCCACCATATACCCACCTATGGCAACCAGCGGCGCCGTTATCGCTTTGTCGCGCCGCCCCTACCCCGTCCAACCTAACTGGTCGGCGACAAGCTTCCTACGCCGCCAACCCCGTCTACCGCCCTCTCCTGGCCCCACGGCTTCGGCGGCAGCGCCTCCGCCTCGCTGCCTGTCGCCGGTCCGCTGCCTCCCCGGCGTTCCTATAAGCCCAAACCCCTTTCCCCGGCGTCCCCTCTCTGCCCGAACCCTAAATACGTGGATTCCGGTGAGCTCCGGCGAACTCCGGCAAGCTACGACGGAGGGGAAGAAAAAAGAACCGGAGGGAAGGAAGAAAAGGGTTGAAGGAGAAGAAACCTATAGGCTAAGAGAGGGCTAAGTGCGTGAGGCCCATCCCCTGGCGCATGTATGTGGACGTGTGGTGCAGTCCTCTCATAGTTGCTTTGGGGTAACAATGGACCCTGAATTTGTATTATGAGAGATGCTACTGCCAAAGCCTAGCTGATGCTGCTTCCTTCCCATGAATGGGCCAGGCCCATAGTTTCTAGGCCTCAACACAACCCACTAGCTCTTCTTTGTCTTTTTCTATATATTCCTTTTCAACAATCATTTCAGGGAGTTAGTGCCACATCCACACAGGCAAAATAAGATGGTAAAAACATGGTGCATGCGTTCCATAGGTCCAAAGGCCAAAGATATATATGTGTACGTGGTATCCTTCATTCTGGTTTCGCTGCTGCATGAGTTAATTTCTGTGCAAAATATAGTGTCATAGTAATTGCTTATGATAATTCATCTTTAGTTTATAACAATTTTGTTTTCATTTGCTTTTATTTTTTCAGTCTTCAAGATCAACAGCACATATGCTATTGGAAAGGAATATCCATCGACGACACTTATTGATTGTGTCAGAGATTGCCTGTATATAAGTGGGGGCAGTTCCACGGACTAAGAATCAAGGTTTAAAGCAGAATATTAAGGACTTGGTTATCAATCACCTCTCACATTTTCTGAAGCAAGCTTTTCTGTGAGCAATCGTAGCTTTCTTAGTGATCATTTACAATGATATTTAAAAATTAAGTTTCGAACATATATATTCCGATTTTATGGCTTTTTCGGCAGAGGCCTCCACATGGCTTTAAGTAATTAAGTTGTTGAGATTGAGCCGATCGTGTGGCTCGTGGCTGCATCTTCCTGTTTTGTCAATCCTGCCAATGAGACCAATGAGAAGAAAGCAGAACCAATCATATGTCCACATATTGTAGAACGAACTCCAAGCCCGAGCCAACACGTACCACAGGTGACATGCATGGTATTAATGTTACCACGCGAGGCACGGAGGGCAATAAAAATTAGTATTAGCTAGTACTGGTGTAACACACAATCAATGACATCCAGCCATGTACGTCGTGGTTGATCAAAGACAGAGACACCCAATGATTGGATTAACTTTTTATTAAGATCAATATTAGTACGGATTTTAATGATTGGATTAGTTAATAGTATATATGTTTGTCTTGGCCTTTTGGGGGAGGCTACAAATTTGTAATTGAGATCCCAAGTAAATGATCACATGTTGCTACCTCGGTTCTGCTTCTCACGCCCTAATCAAATGTACACCTAACTAGTTAACTTAGGCCCCGTCTAGTTTCCAAAGAATTTTCCTCAAAAACATTATATCAAATCTTTCAACTTATACATAGAGCATTAAATATAGATAAAAATAAAACTAATTGCATAGTTGGGTTGTAAACGACGAGACGAATCTTTTGAGCCTAATTATGTCATGATTAGCCATAAATGCTACAGTAACCCACATATGTTAATGACAGATTAATTAGACAAACGATTCGTCTCGTGGTTTCTAGGCTAGCCGTGAAATTAGTTTTTTTATTCATGCTCAAAAATACCTTCTGACATATGGTCAAACATCTGATGTGATGTTTTCGCCAAAAATTATCTTGAACTAGAGGGCACATGGCACATGGTGTGCATATACCAGTAGATCATATCATCGGTTTCATTGCACGTGGACGCCGTGATCAAAATGTACACGTCTGAGTACCATTTTCTTTGCATTGCTGCAGGAGGTGCATTAATGCTGCATGCGAGGTGCAGCGATTCTGTCTCGAAATGTAGCCATGGATCACTGAGAGAGATTAGCTGGCACGTACGATATCGCGCTGCAGTTGATCAATATGTTGATCCTAGCTATGTGAGCTGTAACCAGCTAGCTAGCTCTCGATCGATTTAGGCCATTCTGGTAGAATTATTTTCCATAGCATGCAGTGTATGGATGAACATGTGATATTGGAATAATGCTTATCATATCACATTGTTAATTAATTTAAGTACATATATATACTCTCTCCTCCCAATTACTTCCTCCATCCACAATTAATATATAAAACATATTTGGATGTTGCATCAAGACTAGTTAAGTGGCGGTGCATAAATAGGAGGTACATTGGTTTGCCATTTGGAAAAGGGGTAAGCATATCAAAAGAACATGTTAGAAAATTTCATGCTATTAACACATTGGTGTATAAAATTGTATATGGTTTCTTGATTCCTTTTGTCGTGAGTGGTATATAATCAATTAGTTTTACTATTTTATTTTTATTCATTTGACTGCCGGTGTATTTTAATTTGTGTCCTGTTTTAGACATGTTCACATCACTGTTTGTCTGATATGCGAAAAAGATTTTTTTTTATTTTTTGGTGATATTCTCTAAGCTAGATAAATATACTATGAAACACAAAAAGAAAAGTGTATTGGATTAGCTTTTCTCTCACATAGTCTTTTCATGTGCTCAACCCTAGTCCAAAGTGCCAAAAGGGATGATATATGGTGTTAAGTGAAAAGGTTGGTTTAGCCCTTGTCCATATTGTAAAACTTAGGTAAAAGTATGTAGCCCAATGCGGAACTTATTTTTAGTTATGCATACTCCCTCCATCCTAAAGTCCAATATTTTTAGCTTTGACTATTCATTAAACAAACTAATATCATAGTAATATCTAACTATATTTATATTTAAACTATGTTGTTTTCATAAATATTATTAATTGAAGTAACCTCTCGATGGAAAACTGTATCACCAATTAAGAAATGAATATACTTTAAGACGAGGGGAGAGGAGTACTAGCTATTTCCATGTTGATATTAAGGGAGACGTTTCTGCATATAATTAGGTTAACCCTCTATATATAATGTATTTCCATGGCGTCACATCTCGCGTGGAACACGCAGGAAGGGTCAACAACTGAACACCATATGGACACATATGGTGGTGATCCTGACATTTTTATTTCTAGTCGTGGAAGGAGCTAGCACGCGGGAGAATTCATCAGCACTTTGACCCGAAATGAGAGTGATTTGGTGGATCGCCTGATGAAGGAGCTATGCAAGTGGCCATGTAGTTAACTAGGTGTGAGTGCAAATCAAAACCTACATCAGGACTAGTAGTTGCACGCAACAGACGTACTGTATGCTAATAGCTAATATTCTACGGCTGGTGCCTATGCGTCTCGATGGAAAAGTGCCTCTGTGCAGATGCGTATGCATTTAGGTAATAGACAGTTGATATTTCTAAATAGTTTAAAAGATAACTTCTTTAATGGTCTAGCTATTAGCATATAGTTTATAAGATAAATAATTCTACATGTCACCCTTATATAGGCCTGGTAGTTTGTGCAAGAGACTATCTCTTGTATAAGAGATAACTTTTATCTCTCCTCTATTAAAAATTATATAAGTTGACTTATAGATAGCTTATAGATAATTATCAGAGGAGACCATATGCCTCAGAATTATATACTAATACTGTCTGCTCAGTTAACTACTGCTCGTGAGGACAGCAATAGGTCAATCCTAATTGTACGTGGAAATCGTGTCTTCACGTAAAAAAATACCACGGATTAATATTTTATAAAACCCAGAACTAATGGTTAATGCGTCACATGAATGCACGCATGAGATCATTAAAAAGTAAAAGGCAATCATGCGTCGAGGAGTGGAGATTGATGGAAGCTATATATAGGCCGGCTAATCAGTACAGTGCAGGCTAGCGAAAGGAGCGTGGAATTAGTAGCAGCAGATGATCAGAAGGAGAGCTCTACTATGGTGCTCTCGACTAGCAGTAGAATACTCATTAGAGATGATATCGGCCACGGAATACATTTAAGGACAGGTTTGGTTTGTGGTCTAAATTGGCCTTACCAATATTTGACCATTTTAGTAGTGTTTGGATTGTTGCCAAAATTTGGCATGCCTATGAAATATAGGCTACTTTAATAGTGAAATCAAGTCATTTTGGTTTCAAACCAAACATATTTTGATCTTTTCAAAATTAGGCATGCCAATATTTGGTATTGCCAAATATTGGTAAGGCCAATAAAGGCCTTAACCCAAACCGACCCTAAGTTACTATCAGTTAAAAAAATATTTCACTACCGATAGAACGATGTGGTATTATAAATGGTTTATATTGATTCTACTATCAGTACGTAGACCATCTCAACTCAACTAATGGTACTAGAATTCTTTTTTATAGTAGTACAACCAATAAATCAGTAGTTAAGATCGTATCTACTAATGATAACACTTGTTGGAATAGAATAATACCAATAGATACACTGTAGCAAAGCCCGAGGAAAGATGTGGGTTGGCGTCCAGCCACTTAACACTACCAGCTAGATTATGTGAGCCTCCCTCTGTTACCGAGAGCCTACTAGGGTACTCCCTCCTTGTACTTACGTAAGCCCTTCGATTTTTACTATAAGACGCGTTGACTTTTAAACATTTATCAATGATTCGTCTTTTTTCATTAAATATTTTAAACGTGACTTATGTTTTTATATATTTACATATATTTTTCAATAAGATGAAGTAGTCAAACATGTGTTTAAAATCAACAACGTCATACAATAAGATCGAGAGGACGTAAGACGTTGTCCAACGCCAATAAAAAACAATTGGTAAAAATAAGGATTGGCAACGGGGCGAGCCGAGACCGGGTTGGGCCAGTACACCCCAACCCTGACCCCCGAAGTCTTCCCCCGGTCCTGGCCCCGAAGCAATTAGCGGGGCAAAAGTTTCCCCTGGCCCTGTGGGGTCCATCCTCCAACCGAGGCCCCACTGCTTCGAAGATGGAGAAAAGACCGGCGTCGACGTAGGAGATGAGGCGGCGAAGGCGTGCCGGAGAGGAGATGACGGCAGCGATGGCGTCCGGAGAAGGATACAAGACGGCGATGGTGTGTCGGGGAAGGAGACGGCATGGCGACATCGCGTTAGAGGGGGACGGCGGCGAAAACGATCACCGAAGGAGAGATAACGACGTAGACAACGCTATTGGCCTGCTAGAGGAGGGGAGGAAGCGCCAGCCCCGCTGTCTAAGAAGGTCGGCATGCGGCACGCAGCCTCGAACCCTCGGCGCCTCCTCTCCTACTCGCGTCTTTGAGCTTGGGGCCTGGGGGTGGTGACTAGAGGGAGTGGGGTGAGGATTGACGAAGGGTGGAAATGTTAGGGTTTACTATGGGTTCGGAACCCGTGGTTTTTTTATGGGTGGAAATGTCCTTCCGCCCCGCCTCCAAACATTGCTCCGGTCTCGATTCTTCGTGGGAGAATATCCATGCCTCCGCCTCCGCACGGACGAATCCCCAGCGGAGCCCCGGCCCTATCAGAAAAATTGCCAAGCCTGGAAGGAATACTAGTTAAGTTCCCAAAAGTATATACTACAGTAAATTAGAAGCACACCCGCCGGTGGATGCGGGCGGTGAAACCTCCTACCTCTCACCGTGTAAGCGGCAAATGTTAACTCTCTTTACCGCTGGCCCTGAGCTTTATATATAAAGGCTTCCGTCTTCCTCCATGACCAGCTACAGAGGCAGCCAGTCGATCGATCAATCATCACTTCACTCTCCATTCATCCATTTTCTGTTACTCATGCATCCTGCTTCTAGCTAGATCGATCTGTGCGACATTGATATTCAGGTCAGCTCATGCATGCATTGCATCCACGCTCAACTTCTGCTACCGAATTCATGTTTCTTAATTTGTGTGTATTCTGTATCTTAATTTCGGGAGCTATAGCTGATTGCACTGATGGATCATTCTATGATCTTTGCTTCCTTTTTGTTAGCTTTGTCTGGAACTAAACTACTGCATGCATGTGTCACGGCTTTCATCATTTCATCTCCTGTTTTCTTAGAGGATTTATTAAAGTAGGGGCAGGAACCCCTGCATTTCGTATTTCTTCTTCTTCTTACTCCCAACGTCAAACATTTTGAACGGAGGGAGTATTGAGTGTTCTTGCTTTACTCCGCTGGTTGCATTATGTAGTTTGATGAAGCTGTTTTGATCATCGATGTTAGCATGTTGCCTGCTACACACTAAGGATGCAGTTCCTGCTAATTGCTCTGACAAATTTGGGTCAAATAGTCTTGCACACACTTAATTAACTTTCTTTCCCTTGCTTGTTTGCTTTCATGTTTTGTTTTTTCTTATCTCTGGCTCTATTATATATTGAAGACCATTATGTAGTCACCCACTGGAAACACATCTTTCCCCAATTCCCTCCGCTATGAGCAATGTCCTGTAAATATTTGTCTCTTTTTGTAACTGAACTATTAGTTCATTATCTAAAAAAACTGAACTATTAGTTTTTGTTTTAATTTTTATTCAGGTGGAGTGTATAATTAAATCTGTAATGACAGATTACTCTTAAGACACCTTCAACGGTGAACGATATCGCCAATCAAAGTAATATTTTAGTAGATAAACAGTGCAATATACAGAGTGCTGGCGAGGAGCTAGTCGCTAGGCTCAAACGCTTTCCAAGACATGCATCTCCCACTTTACTGTTCCAAAAGCTATCAGCAGTGTTTATATTTTATCCCTCACTTCTACACGTCAGCCGAAGATATCGATCTCCTGTTGGAGCCGGCCTTAGGAATTAAAGATTCTTGTTAAATATTTTTTAAAAACTAGAGTCACCTACGAAAGTGGTTGCTCTGGATATATACGATGAACTCTTCATCTGTAGCTTTAATTTACAGGCTACTCGTGAACGAAAATAGTATAAAGAAGAAACTAAGATTTAGTTCAGTGCGTCAACACAGTGGATCTTGTCTCGACTTCTCGGCAGCATTGACTTTCTCATTATAACTAGCTAGGTGCCTAGGTATGCTCGTGCTTCACGATTTCTCTTCTCGATGTTGACGTGAGCAGTTGAAACAATATTTAATTAGGTGTCATTTTCAAATGTTAACCACCAGTACATATTCCAAAAAGTAACGGCAATATTTTTTTAAGCTCTTCTACGGTAATACATGCTCCGTTTTCTTGTCATCATACTAATAAGAATCAAAATATTCACAATTAATCATCATAATAGCCGTATGAGCATAAATTTCATTATAACTTAAGGAATGCACCACGAAAAAACGTATGCATGCTAAGAAAGCAATTGCACATGTTGTCTTGATCAATGTATATATTAGAAAGAACATATACATGCTACGCATAATATCTTATTTGATATGCATGGTTTTTAACTTATCCTGCTCTTGGTGAGGGAATAGTAAAAAGTCCTTATACAGAAGCTCTCGTGCAGAGTTGACCGGCAGCTAAAAGTACTCAACCGCGCTACTGAAGCTCTTGTACAGAGTTTACCGATATCTAATGTGTGGGACTCTGAACCCTAATCGTATGTTTGAATTTGTCGCAGGGTGGATGAGCCTGTAAAGAACTTGAATATTAGAATCACATCCTCACAGAAGCAAATCAGAAATATTGGGTAGCGCTCCGATTTTCTGAAAGAAAAGAATTTTTTTAGGACATTCTGAAAGGAAAGTTTAACTTGCATCAGAAAAGATGGGTTTCTTGGCATTGCTTCTGGTGGCCTCTATGCCGGTCATCCAGGTCCTACTGATAGGTGTAGTTGGAGCTTTTCTTGCTTCTGGTTACAGCAAAATTCTAACTTCAAGTGCCCTAAGTGATATGAACAAGGTGAACTCTTATTAGCACATAAATATTCACTGTAAATGTGGTATTAATTGTCTTTGGTTTAACTTGTTAAGATTTCTGACAGGTTGTTTTCACTGTCTTCACACCATCTCTGATGTTTGCTAGCCTATCAAAGACGGTCACTTTTTCTGACGTCATTTCTTGGTGAGTTTACAGACATGTAACAATGCAATGCAGTTACTACGAGGGGCAGTTATGTTCATACCTCTATTTTCAACTTTAATTGTGATTTTACCCTCTTTTTTAACTTTGTGTTTTTTAGATGCGTTTGTTTTCTTAAACTAAAGCTCATGTTTCCCATATTCCGTTAGATCCACTTAACGGTGTTAAATCTATGTATATTATTTGTAGATTTGTCCATTTTTTTAAGTACATTGTGATTTTGCCCTTGTTTTAATATCAAATATTTTGATATTATTTTTGTCTATGTTTTAACATGACATTTTTATAGATTAATTTGTTGAAAACTAGGTCAAGCATAGCCTAATTTTTATATTAAGACCACTTAAGCATGTTTTAAGGTTAACGGTTACTTGTTGAATTTGAGGCATATTTTGACCTAGTTTTTAACACTGTTAAGATCACTTAACGGAATAGTGGCATACGCAAGTTTCAATTTGAAAAAAAAAGACAAAATCACAAAGCTACTCAAAATCACAAATTAAATCTTAAAACGAGGGAAAGAATGCAATAGTAAGGACTTTCCTGATTGCTACTTCCACATTCCAACTACAAGAATCAACACAATAGCTTAGCCAGACTTTCTGATTTTTTTTTTCAACTGCAGACTCTTCTGAATTAATAAGGACTTTTGGTGAATATGTTTTTTCCTGAATAGTAGTAATAAATAAACAGACTTACATATATAACCGTTCTTTTCATTCAGAACACTCTTCTGATATCTGGGGCTCTGGGCAGTGCATAAAAAATCTAATTTTTATTTGCTAGGTAACTCCACTGCACTAACCAGAATAATTTTATCATGTAGGTGGTTTATGCCAATTAACATAGGAATCACATTCATGGCTGGTAGCACTCTAGGCTGGATAGCATGTACAATCTTGAAGCCACCACAACATTTCCGAGGAATGATCATTGCCTTCTGCTCAGCAGGTTTAGTTCATAACTGGATTCCATGTTTATATCTTCAGACCTTGCTGATTACGTCTAATGTTAATTAACATTGTCATCAACTGACCAAAAACATGCAGGAAATCTTGGCAACTTGCTCTTGATTGTCGTTCCAGCAGTGTGTAACGAAGATGGCAATCCGTTTGGAGGAGACAGAAGTCGCTGCCGCTCTCTTGGACTCTCCTACTCATCATTGTCCATGGCAGTAAGCAAAATTATTCTGAATTGCATTCACTGAATAATTGATCCACTTATATCAGTTGAAAGACAGAACTGATCACTCTGTCTCTGCAGATTGGTGCCTTGTACATATGGACTCATACATACACTCTTATGAAGAAGAGATGCAAAATGTACCATCAGTCTCAAAGCATTCAGTGCTCTGGCGACAGCGACGAAGAACATCACGAGCAAAAAGTCAAAGAAAATGGTGAAGATGCTTGCGTCGATGAGGAGACCCCTCTTCCGTTGTCAGCTAAACTGGCCGAACAAAACGAAGAGAACCAAATGGTACTTTGACTACTGTCCCGTCCAATGCATTGTGCACCTATAAATTTTTGTTCCATGGAAATATTCAGAGAAGACTACTAAACTTGTCAGAAATGCAGGAAGCTCCATTGCTGTCTTGCAAGAGCGAGGTTGCTGGGAAAGGCTCATGGACTTATCTGAAGGAAACCATCCATCACGTTGTCAAGGAGCTGATGGCACCACCAACTCTATCAACAGTATGTTTCTGCAAAACCAGTTACAATGCAACAGTTTATCTCATCAAAGTTGAAATTAACTCTTTCTTGGAATAAACATTGGTTATCTTGTTTCAGATACTTGGATTTGTTTTTGGGCTAGTTCCATGGCTGAAATCTCTCATCATTGGCGATGGCGCCCCTCTCCGAGTCATCCAGGATTCCATCCAACTTATGGGGTACATGATTGAGTTTATATAACATGTATTCAGTGTTTCTTCAGTTTTACTAACAATTATAATTTACTTGTCTTGCAGCGATGGCACGATTCCTTGCGTTACTCTCATCCTTGGTGGGAATCTGATAAAAGGTAGGGTGTTTAATTAATTCTTATCGCTACTTAGATACCAGATTATATATTAATCGGCAAGACAATCATCCTGTGAATTTCTCTGAACATTTCTGAATATGTGCATGCAAACTGAAGGACTACGGAAGTCGGAGCTCAAGCGTACGGTGATCATCGCGATCATCTGCATCCGCTACGTGATCCTTCCTGTGGTTGGGATAGCGGTAGTCCACGCTGCATATTGGGTCGGATTCGTACCACACGATCCATTATACCGCTACGTGTTGATGATGCAGTTCGCGCTGCCACCTGCAATGACCATTGGTAAATCAATCCCTGAACTTATTGCGATCGGTGCAATACCATTTTCATTATGAAGAATCTGTCTCTGCTTCCAATTAATACCAAGTGATCTCACCTGATCATGTGTCTTTGTATGTGTAATCTCTGATCCAGGAACAATGGCTCAGCTGTTTGATGTTGCGCAAGAGGAATGCTCAGTGATCTTTCTGTGGACTTACCTGGTTGCTTCTATTTCTCTGACGACATGGTCCACGATATTCATGTCCATCCTGTCTTGATGTCATGGTCGACAAAAAACAAATATGTCCTAATCTTGGGTTAAGTTCAGTAGTTCTGATCAAAAGGAGGAGGTTGGAGGCAACAGTAAGACTCTGGAAGGATTCAATCACGCTGGTGTATGGGAGAAATTAGAGAAGTTAAGCGGTATATATTGGGAACGTGATTCTTTTGTATCCAAAATTTTTGTTACATTTAGTTTCTATGTGCCTGACTGTTGAGAGAGGTCAAAAAATCCAAAACACTTGCTTCGAAATAAGTTTAATTAGATAAATTTAATGCATAAGATATACCAGATATATATATATATCAGCAGTAAATAAAAACTTTGGTCAAAATTTGTAAAAAATAGTGACTCTTTATTTAGGAAATCACATAATTTGTATCTACACATTTGGTATAAAAGCAACCAATGTATAATTACATGATACCATAATTTTGTAGCGCACAATTTTAGTTTCATTAGATAGTTTTAAAGCATGATATAATTTATAAAATGACAGGAATTTGAAAAAAAAATACAAAAGTAACATAATTTTTTTTGGGTGCATATTGAATATTATTGGACCCTACAGATAAACATGAATATCAATCGAAAGTTAACAGCCTAGTTACAACAACCCCCCTGCCAGCGTGGATGGGATGGTACTACCCTTCTTGCTGCCAAGCCTGAGAAATTATCCTCCAGGAGCTTTAGATTTGGTTTTGTACTGTGATGTAAGGAACTATCATCATTAAAATGTAAGAGTTTTTAAAATAATAATGTAAGAAATTTTAAATAATGTAAAGTCAAATATTCTAAACTTTCGTTGTTAATTAAAAAAGTTCGATCACATAAGAACAATACCCTTAGACCTATCATTAACAAAATATCATGACTGTACTAAACTTAATATTTAAAAATTACTTTTTAGAATATTATTGATCTAAGTAACATCTCAAAAGACCGTGATATGGTCAATAGATGCACTGGATGGAGGGAGTAATAGAAATATGGGTGCAACCCTTGATTCCTAAGAAAAAAAGAACTAAATAGCACATAAAGGGTAAATTTTAATAAAACCTATGTTTTATGGTTAAAGTTACAAAAAAATCCTAGCTATTATGGTTGGTGGCACGTAACCGCACCATTATACATAGAGAAAATATAAGAAATGCCATTGAAAAACACCCAAGTCCGAGAACTGTCATCGAAATATCATCGTACAAGCGACTTTATCTCTAAAATGTCATCGTCATTAAGGTTCTGTTAGCATTTCTATGTTAAGTGTATAGGATGAACAATGCATTTTATGGCGCAGTGTGGAAAAATGCATTCTTCGTCCAACCTAGATCGTTAAATGCACTGTTTATCCTATAGCAAAAGAAAAAAAAAGAGCTTACAAAACTCTGATGGCGATGACATTTCTGAGACAAAGCTGCTTGTAGGATGACATTTATAGAAACTTGCATTTGTCGCTGTCATTTCTAGTATTTGAGTTTTTGTCAATGGCATTTCTTAGATTTTCTCATATATATATATGTATATATATATATATATATATGTATATATATATATGTAT
>CM002487.1:14611452-14667324 GCA_000325765.3 Leersia perrieri
CGGAGGGGGAGGCACAGTGGCGCGCGGGCGCGGAGCGGAGAAGGCGCGGGCGCCGTCGTCGCTAGGAAGGGAACGACGTCCGTTGGAACAGACGTCCGTTCCCTAGCGGCGCTCTTGTACTAATCGTGTTTACCTGTAGATACGTGTACCCGAAAGTGCGCGCCTTGTTTGTCAACGAAAAAAATCAATTGTTAACACACTTCTCTTGGTTTAGTGGGAACGAGGAAGAAGACAGCAGTGCACTGAACGGTGGTGACGCCAGTGAGCTCACACCTCATTTCTTGTTCTCAATCTGAATTCTGACCTCGTCACAAAACTCTAACCTGCGACTCAAGTACTAGTAGTAGCAGGAGTACAATTTTACACCTCTCCTCCAACGCGAGCAAATATAGCAACTCATCCAATCCAATCTCAACTGTGAAGTGGCAAAGCATGATCCGAAACGAAGCCGTAGCCGAAGCTTAGCCCCGTGAATCGCGCCGACCGCCGCTCCCCCCGTATTTTACTATACTTTCCCCAACCTCTCTCAGACTCATCTCAGCTCACTGATCCACCACCACACCAAGCCTTTCTTCTCTTCTCGCATCGCGTTATCCCCCACCTCGCCTCCGCCGCAACGCAACGCGCGCGCGATGCTGTCCGTCTCGTGGCTTGGCAAGCTCCTCCTCACCCTCCTCCGCGCCATCCTCCTCAATCTCCACGTCCCCTCTCCCGCCGCCACCCACCACTTCTTCTCCACATAGATAGATTTCCCTCTCTTTTTTTCTCTTCCTCCGCTGATGCCGCGCGGAGGAGGAGGAGGAAATGGTCTGCAGAGATCTGGCAGCAACACCCTCGCCTCCCTCCTCCGCGCCGACCCACCGCCGCCGCCGACCAATGCCGGCAAGCATCAGCACCCGAAGAAGAGGACGAGCCGGAGGAAGAGCAGGAGGAGCTGCCTCCGCCTGCTGCCGCCGCTCGTCGTCGGCGCCGGTGGATGCCGCGTCTGCGCCTGCGACGAGCTCGATCCCGCCGCCCCGCCCCCGCGCCGCCGCCCACCGGAGGAGAAGGATTATGACGACGAGGAAGAAGGCGAGATTGACGATGGCGAGGCTGATGCGGTGGTGATGGTGGTGGAGGCGGTGTCGATTTCGGAGCTTCCCGATGATGTGGTGGAGATGGTGCTGAGCCGTCTGCCGCTGTCGTCGCTTCTGGCGGCGAGGTGCGTGTGTCGCCGGTGGAGGGACATCACCGTGTCGCCGCAGTTCGCGCGGATGCGGCGGCCGCACCGGACTCCGTGGCTGTTCCTCGCCGGCGTCGAGGGGGACGACGGGTGGGGCGCCGCCTCCGCCGGCGGAGCCGACACGGCCGTCGTGCACGCGCTCGACGTGGAATCGCAGCGGTGGCGACGGGTCGAGGCGGAATGGCTCAAGGGGAGATACCTCTTCTCCGTCGCCGGCGTCGGGGACGAGCTCTACGTCGTCGGCGGCCGCTCCGACGCCGGCGCCACCGCGGCGAATGCGAATGCGAAGACGAATACACACAAGGGCGTCCTCGTGTACAGCCCTCTCGCCGGCGCGTGGAGGAAGGCCGCGCCGATGAGGACGGCGAGGTCTCGCCCCGTGCTTGGAGTTTTCGAGATGGGGAATAATCTCAGCCGCAGCATTCTCCATTCCACCGGCGGCGAGAATCACCTCCGCCGCCACGTCAACTCCGGCGGAAAATTCCGTCTTGGTGGCACATCCGCCGTGTACGAGGATCCCCACCGCCTTTCCCTCCGCCGCCTCCGTCTCCGCGACGTTCTTCTCGACGCCGCCGATGACTCATCGGAGCTCGCCATGTCGGACGCCAATTTCGCCGGAGGACGACTCGCGTTGATCGCCGTCGGCGGGCGCGGGCGGTGGGACGAGCCGCTGGTGTCCGGCGAGGTGTACGATTCGGTGAGGGATAAATGGTTCGAGATCGCCGGATTCCCCACCGACGTCGGGCTCGCCTGCTCCGGCGCCGTCTGCGGCAGAATGTTCTACGTGTACTGCGAGTCCGACACGCTCGTCGCCTACCACCTCGACAGGGGATTCTGGTCCGTCATCCAGACGTCGCGCCTGCTGCCGCCGCGGCTCCGCGACTACCCGCCGGCGCTGCTCTGCTGCTCGTCCCGGCTGCTGATGCTCTGCGTGTCATGGTGCGACGGCGAAGGCGAGCGGCGGCGAAGGGAGAAGGTGGTGCGCAAGGTGTTCGAGCTGGACACCGGCTCGCGGCGCCAGTGGCGCGAGGCGTCGTCGCACCCCGACGCCCCCATGGACGCCAACGCCGCGTTCGCCGCCGGCGAGGACACCATCTACGCCGTCGAGATGTTCAGGATCTTCGGCAAGGTGCTTGACTTCGTGACGGCGTGCCGGGTGTCGGAGGACGATGACGGCAGCGGTCGCAGGTGGTGCCGGCTTGCCCGGAAGAACGCCGTCCACGACGCCGACGCCATGTCCGGCAGGCTGAAATCCATGGCCGCGCTGCACCTGTAATTGCATAATAGTAGCTTACATTTTACATCACCGTCAGTGTTTGACTGCTTGTTAGTGTAATTGGGCGTTTGGCAACATCTCTCTGCTCTGATTCTTTTTTTGTTTCCTTGAGTGGTCAGGCAGCTTTGGGTAGCCATTTCATTAGCCATTGATTGCTGTGATTATCCATACTGTCGTATTGTTCTTTCAATTTGGTTTGGTTTATAGAAGATGTGATCTTTTTATGATGCTGATGTAACTTACTGTCAATATTTTTATCTGATGATGACACATTGTTCTTGGCTAGTTGCTTTTGTCCAAGAGGCAGCTGAAGAAACCAACTTCGCTGGGCTTTTTATTGAGGGTTAGTTGTCCAATCCCTTTCGACAGTGCAGCCATTACAAGCTTGTTCTGGTGATTATAATGCTATGATTACTCCATAAGGTTGGTACAGCTCTCCAGCGAGGCCGTGGGTTTCTTTCGCAGAATCGGGCCTGAAAAGCATTGTTGTAATGTTGTATCACCATTATATGGATTTTGCAAGGTTGTATGCTATAGATTCGGTTGTTGGATTTGGGAGGTTGTGCGTACAGGGCAGGGTATCACAAGATGTCGACTTGTTTCTGGCTCTGAATGTGTCCTAGAGGAGATGTCGACTTGTTTCTGGCTCTGAATGTGTCCTTGAGGATAGGCATTCAGTATTCTGTCATGTCTAGAAATAACCATTTCATAAAGAGAAAAAAGAACTAGTACATGAGAATGTTGATTTAGACAATTTTGGAGGCTTCTTTTTTTTTCCCCTCTCTCAATGAGCAACTGTGTGTCTGTGTCCATGTTGGTGTTATGATCGAAAAAAGGGATTTTCCATGATAGTTTAGAAAAAGAAAAGGTAAGGAAAGAAAAAGCCAGACCTGCCACTGGTGCCAAATTGTATGGTGGTATAGATCTGTCTGCCTGCTTTGTTCTTTTTAAATCTCTGAACCACTGTAGTAGTTTATCCATGAAGTTTGATAATTAATAAAACGGAATCTTGATCATTCTGGTTGGTGCTGCTGCTCCCTTTGTTTAGATCCTGCAGCAATCAAGACATGGTAAATACTGGAGTTGGGTAATAGTAGTTGAGAATTACGATCAAATGCAGCTCATAGTTGATCAAGAATATAGAAGAAATCTCAACAGTTGAGTGTGTCCCTCTATCCAAAACATCTCATCCCCGTGCAATTTGCAAAAGCAGATAAAGAAAGATGTACATAATGAAGTAATTAACCACACATGCCTGTTAACCAAGATCTGCTGGCGAGACGTGGACACTGGGCACAGTAGAGGTCAATGACCAATAATGTGTAGTGCTATTGGCAACTCATGTCGATTCGGCGCTTAACTGCCAAAGCACAACACATGGGGCACTCTTTTATTGCACTTCAACCGGCAAGCGGTGAAGTGAAGGGCCCTGGTTAACTACTTAACTGAGTTGTACTCTCTCTGCAACAATAAGAATCCATGTGACAAGCATCACGAGTCGATCAATGTGGGCATGATTATGGTCTCATCCTGCAGTTGTTCGATAAAAAAAAAATGTATTATCAGAGCTTATAGAAACATGGATGTACTATGTCAGAGGAAGACATGAAATGAAATGTAAAAATGCAATTGAGCAAAGATCTATCTTTGATTAGTCATATGCGTGCAGATGTGGTGTGTCCCATACCCCATTCTTTATCATCCCATCCCCAAGCTCCCAGTCCCAGCACAACCAAACTGACTGAGGGTCCAATGAATGAACAAAACAAACGATTCTTCAAGTAGACAGTTCAATTCCCAGAAATCCAGTTCGGAGGACTCCTTGTCAATCTGATGAATCCACTGTTTCCTAGCTTGAGTTCCCACAAATCGCAGTATTGTTGAGACATCACAGTGAAGGCAGCGACAATTGAGGGTTTTAGATGTAATGCTACTGACCTAACTATCTGTACTGATGATGGTTGGGTGGATTGTTCAGGGAACCATGAAACCATGATATCTGCAGAACACCTGAAACTGAGCAGATTAGCAAGGCAAATGAATGTTATATGAAAATGACAAAAAATTACTTAGCATTTATGGCATTTTCCGTAAAGGTAAACATGCAATTGAGCATAGATGGCCAGAACACAGAGCATTTATGGATATGAAAATAATAGGTCTGCAATTATTTTATCCTTTTTTAAAAAAGAACCTGGATGCTTTTTTGATGAATGTGCTTGTTTAGCAAGAGCTGCAAGACCCACCTTCAGGCTTCAACCGTCAACTGATTGATGGTGAACGTCTGCCTCTGAAGATGCAGCCCATCCACAACACTTATCTTGATTTGGTACAATGCTTTCTATATCATAAAAATAGAATTTCACTATTCCACATCTAATAGTTCTGGTGGCACAGCCAAGGGATGTGGAAAGATCAAATGATGTGGCAACCTATCAACTGATGCATACATCTCAGCTGAGCCCTCATGCCTAATGTCTTCAACTCCAAATTCGTGAACACTGTCGTTTGTTTCAACTGAACTAACGCCCATATCCTTTTTTGTTCCCCACTCTCTCATTAGCTTCCTGAGTTTTTTCATATCTTCCCACTGATGAGTTTCATATAGCAAGTTTGAAATTAGGACAAACAAGCCTCCACTCATTCCCTCTAGCTCAAGTAATTGTTTGATCACTTGCTTGCCAATATGTATTTGTCCATGGATCCTGCAGGCTCCTAGTAATGCACCCCAAACCACAACATCAGGCTTCACTGGCATATCTTTGATTAGATCAACAGCCTTTGCTAGCAGGCCCCCACGCCCAAGCAGATCGACCATGCAGGTATAATGCTCGAGATCAGGCTTAACATTGTAAACATGTCTCATAGCTTGAAAGTAATATTGTCCAGCTTCCAGTAGACACCCATGGCTACATGCCGAAAGAATAGCTACAAAGGTTATCTCATCAGGGGAAAAGCTATCAGATACCATAGATCTGAAGAACATGAGTGCATCCTGTGCACGTCCATGCATGGCTAGCGCCCCAATAATTGTATTCCATGAGATAACATTTTTGCTAGGCATTTTACTGAACAAGCTTATGGCTGTTTCTACCTGACCGCACCTTGCATACATGTCAAGAAGTGAATTAAATAGAGCGACACCTGGATTATTGACCCTGGCCCTGATATAATCGTGTATCATCTTTCCAGAAGCCAAATCTCCATGTTGCCCACATGCAGAGAGGACTGCTGCCAACGTAAACTCATCTGGAGTGAGGCCTAGCGATTTCATGTGGTTATAAAGATCCAATGCATCACGGCATCGTCCACCTTGAACATAGCAAGAGATCATGGCATTCCAAGATACTATGCTCTTCTCAGGCATCTGCTCAAACCAATCTCTTGCGGCATCAACAAACCCATGTTTGGCCAGAGCACAGAGCATAGATGTCCATGAAACAACATTCTTGATAGGCATCATGTCAAAGCATGTACGAGCCATCAACAAATTCCCGCACTTACCGTACATGTCCACCAAAGCATTGCCAAGAATCAAATCAGCCGGACATCCACTAACCAGCAAATGACAATGCAGAAGCTTACCAAATTCAAGATTTCCCTCCACTGAGCAGGCGAAAAGAAGGCTGACCAGAGTGAACTCGTCAGCCAATATCCCGTGACGTCTCATGCCCCCAAACAAGGAGCACGCTTCCCTAGTCTTCCCAGCCTGCGCATATCCATTGATCATCGAGTTCCATGACACAACATTCCTATCCACCATCTCATCAAAGAATCTCCGAGAATCCTCCAGCGACCCTGCCAATGCATAACAATGCAGAAGAGCATTCCCCACAAACACCTGCCCCACAAATCCCAGCTTAACAACAACGCCATGGGTGGCCATCCCGTGCCCCCACGTCTGCGCCCTCGCGCACGCCTTGAGCACAAACGGCAGCGTGAACTCATTCGGCAGGATGCCTCTTCCAATCATGCCACGGTGAAGACGCAGCGCTTCTTGAGGGCAATGGCTATTGCAGTATGCTCTTACAAGGCAATTGTACATAAACCTATCCGGGTCAGGAATTCCGTCGAACAGGTGGCGGGCATAACACAATCCACCCGGAAATGCGCAGTAGGAGGCGAGGATCTGAGATGCAACGGCGGCGTCCACGGCGAGGCAGCCGTGGACGACGAGATGAGCGTGCAGCTGGTTGATCCGCCGGACGGAACCGCACCGGCGCAGGAGCTCCCGAACATGGCGGGAGGCGCCGCCGGCCGACGGCGCGGGCATCGCAGAGGAGACAATCAGACAACCAGTGAAGTGGAAATCTTGACGTCCCAATGAACCGGGCCGAATCTAAGGCAAGGCCCATGGGCTTCACTTGCACGCACATATGGGGATTTTTTGCTTGCATCAAAAAAAAGGAAAGCAGTAGAGCTGGGGGAGGAGCAGGATGCGGTTGTTGGGCAAGCACGTGTTCCCGAGGCAGGTCGCGATGCTCGCCGCGGGGTAGGTCGCCGTTCATCCTCCGGTCTCGATTTGCGGCGGAGGCATGACGAGGTGTGTGGATTTTTGCAGGGCGGTGTTCCTCGGGGCGACGACGTACGACGTGCACCGGTCGATCAAGAACAACGAGCAGCCGCCGACCAAGGAGCAGATGGAAGCGCTCCAGGATTACATCAACTCCAAGAAGCAAAATTAGCCAGCAAAATCATCCGTGTACTTCCCAATAATCCGATCGATTCGCGCTATTATGCAATAGTTTGTAAATTTGTATGTAATCCGATGAGGAATGGAGTTGAGCTTCCTCGCGCGCGCCAAGTGTTCGGCGTTATTCCCAAGAGGAATCAAATGTGTGTAAATGTATCTGTAAATGGATTGCTCGAGTACAGACTACAATATGTGAGTATATTTAAGAGTTGTAAAGCTCGAAGATGTCCATGGGATAGAAGATGATTCATGATCTGCTCTTTTCAGTAATTGTCACTGCTTTCTCCATTCTCAACCCCTTCCATGAACCAAGATGACGTCATGTCATGTGTTCTGCAGTCTTCTGCATGTGCCAGCAGAGTCCCAGAAGATTGCATATCAAGCATAATGACCCATCATCCTTCCAGCATGTTAGTGCTACGGCAACAAGAAAATAATGGAAACCAGCAGTAATTGATCCCATTCTCAAATCTCAAGTTCTCAACCAGTTGCTTCCCCCATTATGAGCATAAAGAATGAGCGTTTGCAACACGTACAGTGCTCGCCACGGGCCTTCAAACTTCACATAATGTAATATATGATCTGAATATGACGAGCAGAAGATCTCGGTTCCTATCAGCCACACAGGACGTATAAAACAATTTTTATTTCATCTGGCAGAACAGCTACTCGATCGACCTCCCTCTCATCCGCTGGTCAAACAAATAGAAAAACTGAGAGGATGAAGCACGCAATGTTTCAAGATTCATATGTCCTCATGCTATACTAGGCATGTTGCCACGCTGGTATGCAAGTTAAATTACTACTTGTACACTACTAGTACTAGAGATTATATTCGCATAAACTGAATTTAATCTGAATATAACTGAATTTTGACTTACATATTGGCGATCTTTGTGGGGTACATACCCATCCTACACCCATGCTTACAAGACTAATATTTAATACAGATTGTTTATTACTTTCACAATCTAGCTGATTGACTGAAGCAATGAGTGATAAGCTGATAGTATTATGCAAGAATAGTGTGACCCATGAAATAATATGGTCATAAATTCACTACTCTGTTTTATAGATACTTCCCTATACATAATGATCTAATTGTACATATATCTGCAGATATTGCAATACTTTGTACATTGCAAAAGTTGAATACAGGATTAATTGTACCAACAAAGATAGTGTTATCTGGAACAATGCGTCTGAGAAGAAGGAAGCATGAGTGATCTGCAGTAAGCCTTAGACAGAGCCACAATCTTCCTTGCCTTTGGGACACAAGCCTTCTTGGTGAAATTGTTGTAATCGTTCGCCTCGATCTCGTCAAGGATTTGTCGATACAGAAGGAGAGAAGCCCAAACCTGCAACAGCAACCGGTTCATCATTGCATGCCTGAATCAACTTAACATATTACTAGGCAGGTTATGTGATCTGATAAGTAAGAATGTTCAGATATTCAGTAGTAAAAAAAAGATAGTCATTTCTCACCGGCCATCGGCTCTCCTGATTTAGCTCGGTGGCGCATTCTTCGGCTTGTCTGAAGAACGCCCTCGCTCTGTTGATCTGACCTCTCATGAAGCTTCTCCATCTGTCGGTGACACGGCCATTGAAGATGTCAGCTTCAGAAAGCCCAGCCGTCTCGAGCTCGTCCATTGGGAGATAAATTCTGCCTCTTCTTGCACTGTAGATTAACAACAATTAAGCATTGGCAAAAAATGAGAAAATGGCAATAATAATCAATTAAGATAAGCTAGCATGCAGTGCCATAGGTGATCTGATATCTGAAAGAAGCTTAGGGCCTCGTCGTTTGCCCTAATTTGCCCAAATGCACAAAGTGCATTTTTTTGGGTGGGGGTGCGCGCTGGGGTGGGGGGAGAAAAAGCTTTATATGTCTTTCTACTTTGTAGAGAGAGTTAGCACACGCCAAGAGCAAGCTCAGAAGGAACCGAAGTCCAACAACACATATTGCTCAAATGCAGAAAATGCATATTCGTAATTAAAACATAATTTATGGAAAAAACTTTCTCGTGATCCAAAAGACAAATATAGAAAACCTACAATTTGAAATCCCTAAAATCAACTCTAAAACTAAGTTTAAAAATTTAAACTTTTGCTTCATTTTATAATCCGAAGACCAAATGATGGGAGCCTTACTCCTCACCGACGTCCCTGAGTATGTTGGTGAGCTGATTCGCAAGGCCGAGAGCAAGCGCCCCCTTGTAGACCGTCTCGGTGGTGGCCTTGGATTCCGGCGAGATGCCCATAACCGGCACCGACATGAGACCGACTGTCCCAGCGACGTAGTAACAGTAGAGGTAGAGCTCATCGAAGCTCCTGTACCTCGACTTCGTCAGGTCCAATCTCATCCCCTCGATCGTGTCCCTGAACGGCTGCACATGCACAGAAAAGATAAAACCACACATCTCAAGCCAAGAACGGCCAAAGATCATGAGAATTCATGATGGATATGCATGGGGGTTGAGTGCCTGGATGTCGACGGGGAAGGTGGAGACGGTGTGGGAAAGGGCGGCGTCGAGCATGTCGTAGGGGCGGCCGGCGAAGATGTCCTCAAGCCGCGACTCCCACCGGTCGAGAGCCAGCGCCGAGATGTGGGACGCGTTCGGACCGTCCACTAGATCGTCCGTTCTCCTGCACCACACTGAAATTCACCGTGGAAATTAACACGCTGATCGATCAATCACATCTTCTCAATTTTTGAATGGCATCAATGGCGGCATATGTGAGTGAGGCGACTTGCCGTATATTGCCCAGATCGCCCTCCTCCTCTCCGGCGTCATCAGCTGCGTCGCTGTAGCACCAGAGCAACAATAAATCTTTTCTTTAGAAACTTATTTTTTTTCTTCAGAAACTTAATTAGTACTAATACTACTATTAGTACACATTAGGAGAAAAACCCGAGGGGTTCCCCACTAACAGCGCAAGTTGTGAGCTAGTCGGTCCGAGTTTGGGCCTCGCTACTCTCCTCTTAATTCCCATAATATGAAAGCCATTCCTTCACGTCTAGCTTTTTAGAGAACTGCACTAATGCAATTAATAAGATCTGCGGTGGTGCGCTGGAGCCCTGGGCGTTTAAACGCCATCGAATGCACTCAACACTTCTTAAAAATATCGATATGAAAGATCACCTTTCATATCTAGCCTTTTTGAGAACTGTGTTAGCACAATTGGTAAGGGCGGTGGTGGTGTGCCTGGAGCCATGCGTTTGAATCCCATCGAATGCATTCACCCCTTCCAAATTCCATCGAATGCATTCATACCTTCTAAATAAAATTGATATAAAGTCCCTACTTTCATATCCAACCTTTTCTTATCTATTAGTACACATTAGTACATTGCTACACAGGCATGTGCTAGGAGACCGACGGTTGATTAGTGGTCAGCTATGCTCCCTCTATTTCATAATATAAGACGTTTTTATTATTTTTTGTGTAAAGTTTCAATATTGTCATATTAAAAGAATTATGAAAATACTCCCTCCGTATTTTATATTTAACGAGCTAACCAACGTCAAATATATGTGACCGGATGGAGTACCATTTTTCTGCGTGTAACTTACTTCATTATCAAAAGTATTTTAAACATATTTTTTAATATTTACACTAATTTTAATAAGATAAATGATCACAACTAAATAGTCAAAATGTTCACATAGTAGTACTGTTGCATCTGACAGCTACTGTTTTTGCAGCTTACTCTGACACACTATTATCACTGAAACTATCACTTGACAATCACCACATGATACTCGTTCAGATTATTTTAATCATTTTTATCCTGACTGAAACACCACCACGTTACTGTGACATGCACGCTATCAATTCGGATCAATCGCAATTCACAAAGGGATAAAAAAGGCACGGTCGAATATTTTACCGATGTAGAACGTCTTGGCGTACTCCTTGCACACCTCGCCGCAGCGATCGAACGCCGCCGCGTTCATGCCGCCGCCGCCGGCGACACGCTCCGTCCTCGCCGGCGTCAGTGGCGGCGCCGCCGCCGCGAGAGCCGCCTGCTTGAGCACGACGTCGTGCACCCTCCGCTCTGACGGCACGGCGGCGGCGAGAAGCACGCCGTCGTCGGCTCCGCTGATCCACGGCTCGGCTACCTGCTGGAGGTAGCCAATGGGATTCGAGCCGGCGGCGGCGGCGCACGGAGCACGCCGGCGCCGTCAGCTTCAATGTCGCTGTGCGTCTCTGCACATCGACGAACAACCGCCGGCGAGCGCACACTGGCGACGACGACCTCGCGGCGCTGGTGGTGGACAGCATGGCTGACGAACAACGACGTAGTTTGACACTGGTAAATTTCTTCTCTTCTTCTTCTTCAGCTAGCTGCAGCTAGAGCGTAAGCGTAGCATCATCCAAATCAATTCGCGAGCTAATTAAGCTACATACTACATTGATATCGTGCATCCGTGCTCCCGTGTGACGGGCGTTTTGTAATGTGGAGTCAAGGGGACACGTGGCAGCCTTGCAACTACACGCTAACCACTGTGCTTAGCAAGCTCTCTTCGCAGCAGGAGGAACTAACACAGCACCTATCTTGACTCTGGGTTTGGATTATCGTGGACACGAAAAAGAGAATTATTATTAGCATATAATTAATTAAGTATTAGCTATTTTAAATTTAAAAAATAGGTTTATTTGATTTTTAAAAAAAACATATATATAATTTTTTCAAAAATATACTATTTTAGCGACTTGAAAAACATGTACGCGATAATCATAGATTAGCCATCCCTACTTACATGCTATCCTCTGTTTTAGATTATAAGACGTAAAGGTAGAACGTCTTAGTCTGTGAACCGGAGGGAGTAGAAAAGAACACGCGATAATCCATAGGAGGCGAAGTGTGAAACCTCAACAGAGAATTGGGCCAAGGCCCATGGGCTGTACTTGCACGCCAATATGGAGATCGAGATCGAAGGGGGAAATGAAATCATCGTGTTGCTTGTAGGTGGAGGAGCACAGGATGAGGTTGTTGGGCAAGAACGTTTTCCCGAGGCAGATCGCGCTGCTCGCCGCAGGGTAGGGTGTTGCCTTCGATTCTCCTCGTTCGCAAAATTAGCTAAAGAAAAACTATCATTTGCTTGCCAGTAATCCGATCAAAATTAGTTGTCCGTGTGTATTCGTCTGTAATTCGATCCGAAACAGAATTGAAATCAAAGGGGAATGTTGCGCGCGCCAAATGTTCGGCGTTATTCCCCAGAGGACTCAAATGTGTGTAAATGTATCTGTATGTAAATGGGTACAGCATGTGAGTAACAGTTAAGAGCGTGTAAAGCTTGATGACGTCCATGATGTACAAGGGTAATACTCCGTAGATGATTTGTCGTTTGCTCTTTTCTAATCCACACTGCGTCATGCTCCATTCCCAATCCCTTCCAAGAACCAAGATGCTAGTATAATGTTTCCCTCAAAAAAAGATGCCATAATGTCATGTGTTCTGCAATCTTCTGCAGGTGCAAGCAGAGTCCCAGAAGATTGCAAATCAAGCATACGACCCATTATCCCAGCCAACGTGTTCCATTCTGAACAGTGCTACAGCAAAGAGAAAGTAATGAAAACCAGCAGTGATCGATCCCAATCAGTTGTTTCCTGTTCCTGCATTATATGATCTGAATGACGTACAGTGCATAAACAACATGCATTGCAATTGCAACACGTACAGTGCTTGCCACCGGCCTTCAGATAATGTAATATATGATCTGAATGACGGGCAGAAGATCTCGGTTGCTATCAGCCACACAGAACGTATAAAACAATTTTCAGTTCATCTGAGAGAAGAACAGCTACTCGACCTTCCTCTCTCTCTCTCTCTCTCTCTCTCTCTCTCTCTCTCTCTCTTCCGCTGGTCAAACAAAAAGAAAAGTTGGGAGAAAGAAGCACGCAATGTTTCAAGATTCATATGTCCTCATGCTATACTAGGCATGTCGACACGCCGGCATGCAAATTAAATTACTACTTGTACAGTATTAGATATGGTGACTAGTTAACTACCAGTTAGTTATCATGTACGCATATACTGAATTTAGTAATTAGTAGTGACAAGGTCAAGATTTTGCTGAGCTCATGCAAATGATCCTTCATCAAAGGGCGACATCTGTACATCAATCTTCTTTTAGAAATTATTGCTACTTTGACTTACAGATTGGCGATCTTTGTGGAGTACATACCCATCCTACACCCATACTGATTAGAGTAATATTTCATATTAATTGTTTGTTACTTTCACAATCTAGGTGTTTGACTGAAGCAATGAGTGGTAAGCTGGTACAACTATGCAAGAATAGTGTGACCTATGAAATATGGTCAGACATACACTACTCTGTTTTATAGATATATACCTATATACAATGTTCTAATTGTACACATATCTGCATGCAATACTTTTTTTTTTTGAAGAGAGCATGCAATACTTTGTACATTGCAAAAGTTGAATACAAGTTTAATTGTTATCTAGAGCAATTGCTATGAGAAGAAGGAAGCATGAGTGATCTGTAGTAAGCTTTAGGCAGGGCCACAATCTTCTTTGCCTTTGGGACATATGCCCTCTTGGTGAAGTTGTTGTAATCGTTCGCCTCGATCTCGTCAAGGATTTGTCGGTACAAAAGCAGAGAAGCCCAAACCTGCAACAGCAACCAAGTCATCATGCATGTTCTGAATCAACTTAAGCAGGTTAAGTAACCTGATAACTAAGAATGTTCAGATATTCAGGAGTAATACAAAAGGAGAAAGTCTTCATTTCTCACCGGCCATCGGCTCTCCTGATTGAGCTCAGTGGCGCCTTCTTCGGCCTGTCTGAAGAACGCCCTCGCTCTGGTGATCTGACCTCGCATGAAGCTTCTCCATCTGTTAGTGACACGGCCATTGAAGATGTCATCTTCAGAAAGCCCAGCCATCTCGAGCTCGTCCATTGGGAGATATATTCTGCCTCTTCTTGCACTGCAAATCAACAACAAGTATGACTCATGCTAGCATCAGAAATGACAGTAATTAATTTACAGGGACATAACACATGATGATCTAAAAGATACTTACTCTTCGCCGACGTCTCTGAGGATGTTGGTGAGCTGGTTTGCAAGGCCAAGAGCAAGCGCCCCCTTGTAGACCGTCTCGGTGCTGGCCTTGGATTCCGGCGAGATTCCCATGATCGGCACCGACATGAGACCGACTGTCCCGGCGACGTAGTAGCAGTAGAGGTAGAGCTCGTCGAAGCTCCTGTACCTCGACTTCGTCAGGTCCAATCTCATCCCCTCGATCATGTCCCTGAACGGCTGGACACAGAAAAACTGGTAAGTTTCATATATAGACTAATTTAACTTAAAAGCCGAAGCTAATTGGAGAAAAAGACAATTCACTCTATAATCTATACACTCTCCCCACGCGAGACCGATTCGAACTCAAAATCTCTGGCTCTAATACTATATTAAATATATACACCGACCAGTTCAATTCAATAACTAAGCTGATAATGAAAGGTTATTCACTTAATATAATCTAACAAAAACTTTACCTAAAAAAATCTTACAAAAGCTATGCGTTTGAAACTAAAAACGGCCAAGAATGATGAGAATTCATTCATGATGTTTTGTTGGTATATTTGTGGGTGCGTGCCTGGATGTCGACGGGGAAGGTGGAGACGGTGTGAGAGAGGGCAGCGTCGAGCATGTCGTAGGGTCGGCCGGCGAAGATGTCCTCAAGCCGCGACTCCCACCGGTCGAGAGCTAGTGCCGAGATGTGGGACGCGTTCGGACCGTCCACCAGCTCGTCCGTTCTCCTGCACCACACTGAAATTCACCACGGCGATCGATCAATCACATCTCCATTTTGAATGGCATCAATGGCGGCATGTGTGATGGGTGAGGGAGACACACTTACCGTATATTGCCCAGATCGCCCTCCTCCTCTCCGGCGTCATCAACTGTGTTGCTGCAGCAGCAGAGCAACTGTTAATTTTCTTCAGAAACTTAATTATAGTAGTTTTATTAGTGGAGTAACACATTGCACATGCATGTGCCAGGAGGCTGACTGGTCAGTTACTGTTGCATCTTTTTTTTGTGGGGACAGTTACTGTTGCATCTGACAGAGTTGCATGGAACGACCCTACTATTATCACTGGAATTATCACTTGACAAATCACCACATGATCATATCTTGATACTCATTCAGATTTTTTTAGTCATTTTTATCCTAACTGACACACTGCGGTCCAATGGTCCATATTTTACAGTTACACGCTATCAAATCGGATCTATCGAAATTCACGAAGGGTGTGTCTGGTTGATGAAAGTTTTTAGAAGGAATTGAGAGTTTAGATGGATGAGGCTATTAATTAACTTGTTTGGTTAGAGGACATGGGAGTTTTGGTGGGATAGAGATGTGGAATTGAGGGGGACAACTCCCTCCTTTTCAATACCTGGGGGTGGGAATTGAGAGGGAATTCCCTCTTGGGTTGCTAGAATAGATCTCAACCGTTCATTTTTTACTTAAATCTATTCTCCATCTAAACTCCCACCTAAATTCCCATCATCCCTACCAAACTAAAGATTAGGACCAAAAATCAAATTTCCTTCTTAATCTCATCATCAATTTCCTCATGAAAACTCCCAATCCTCTTCCCTCAAATTGCTAAACATGCCGAAAGGGATCAAAAAGAGGCCATGGTTTGAATATTTTACCGAGGTAGAACGTCTTGGCGTACTCCTTGCACACCTCGCCGCAGCGATCGAACGCCGCGTTCATGCCGCCGCCGCCGGCGCCACGCCCCGTCCTCGCCGGCGTCAGGGGCGCCGCCGCCACAGACGCGGCCGCGAGCGCCGCCTGCTTCATTACGACGTCGTGCACCCTCTGCTCGGACGGCACGACGGCGGCGAAAAGCACGCCGTCGTCCTCCGCCGGCGGCGCGGTGAGGCCCGGCAGCGCCGGCGTGGCGCCGCCGCTGATCCATGGCTGATCGGCGACCTCGAGGCAGCCAATGGGATTCGAGCCGGCGGCGGCGGCGTGCACGGAGCACGCCGGCGTCGCCAGCTTCACGGCGACGGCCAAGAACGTCGCTGTGCGTCTCGGCGCATCGACGAACAGCCGCCGGAGACCGTACGCCGGCGACGACCCAGCCGCGCTGGTGGTGGACAGCATGGCCGACGACAAAGGACGGCGACGACGGCGATGTAGTTAATTGGACACTGTGAATTTCTTCTTCTTCTTCAGCTAGCTGCAGCCTGCAGCTAGATCGAGCGTAGCAACCTCCAAATTAATCGCGAGCTAATTAAGCTCACACTGATCTCGTGCATCCGTGCTCCGCGTGCCGGCCGTTTTGTAGTGTGTGGAGTGAAGGGGAAACGTGGCAGTCTTTCACCTACAGGCAACCACTGTGGTTAGGAAGTTGGCAGTCTTTCGCAGCTGCAGGAATTAACAGACACAATTGCTGGCTTTGCATGCAGGTGAAGTGAATCTGATCGATGGCATCGAGAGAACAAGTGCCGGAATAATACTGGTCAGCTAAGTAGGTAGGGGTACGCATTAGCCAAGCTAGAAGTGGCATATGCACTTGTTACAGATAATTGTTTATATTGTTGTGCGATATGGTCTAGTATTGCGCATCATCCTATTCTGCTACAGAAGCAGCTAGAGACACGACCATTCACCCGGCCGGTGTCTTTCATAAAGCTCTCTTTCTCATGGCTAGACGCTTTACATGGCTAAATTAACTACAAATCACAATCTAGTACTAAGTAGCATTCTTTGCTTTCACCTAGAGTGTTTAGAGCAAGTTTAATAATATAATCAATTTATTAGTTATAAGCCTAGCTGACATGTATAATAGGTATACTATAAGATTGCTTTTATTTTTTTCTTATATCTCTTTCTCTCATATATGGACATATATAGAACTAGTTTTTACCTGAAAACCAATCCACTCCACTTTTTATTCTCTTTCCTCTACGAAAGCTCTTGCTTGCATTCTTTGCGCACGTACTCAACATATTGGTCCAGGAGAGATGAAACCAAACTTTTTGATTAGAACTTGAGCAGTTGCACAATTTTCAAAGCTTTTCATCTGAATTACTATTACGGCGAAACATTATTTTAGATACATTGGGTGTGTTTAGTTTGGTTGTTTTTGAAGTTTGGTTGTAAAATTGGAATGACGTGATTGAAAGGTTGTGTGTGTATGTTAGGTTGATGTGATGGAAAAGTTGAAAGTTTGAAAAAAAAACTTGGGAACTAAACAAGGCCATTGTCTTAGGCCATGTTTAGATCCATCCAAACTTTGGATTTTGGTTGAAATTGAAGATGATGTGATTGAAACATTGTGTGTGTATGATAGATTGTCGTGATGGGAAAAGTTGAAAGTTTGAGAAAAAACTTTGGATCTAGACGCACCCTTAGAAAGTTAGAGGGGTCAAATCCTCTCGTACACAGCGAATTACTCACACAAAAGTCGAGCTTTTGTCCAAAGTCCAAACAAAAGCATGTGCTACTGATCTAATACTGTACCCCGTGCTATCCATCGAATTGAGGCAGCGCAGCAGCGTGACAACAGGTCAACAGCGTCAGTTCTGACTCGGTTGAATCAAAGGATGAACCGAACCGAGCCAAAAGCACGACCGACCGGCCAAGTATCGTACGTCCCCGGTGGGTCCCACGTGTCTCCGACCCACGACGGGGGACACGTGGTGGGCGCGCGAGAGAAAAGGCCAGGCCGTGGTCTCCCGCTGTGGGCCCATCCATGTCGGGCGGTGGGCCCTCCTGCTCCTGCTGCCGCCCGCCCGCCCGCGCTCGATTCGGTATGGTTCCCTCCCGCGCCGCGATGCCGATGATTTGGCCCAAGACTTGGCCCCATCCCACCGGCTCGTTGCCTTGTCCGTCGTTGCGTACGCACGGCCATTCGGTCGCCGCCCGCCGCTGCCGCACGAGAGCGCGCGGCATCCCGGCCCCAACACCAACCCACCGCCCAACCGCGTCGCGCGCGGGCACGTCTCCTCGCGCGCCCACCGCACACACCGCGCGTGGGTGCGTGCGTGACGTGACTATGTGCGTGGTGTGGTGGCCGGCCGGTTCCACCCGCGGCGCGCGCGTCACGTCGATCGCGTCGTGCCGCGCGGGCAGGGCATCGGCGCATCCGGACGGTGGTCGACGGCGAGAGCAACTGCATGCGCAACTAGGATGTTCCGCGTGTTAATTCGGTCCCCCCGGCCTCTCGCTGACCCGGCCGGCATGTCGACGGACGGACGGACGTCCCTGTCGTGGAACATTGCACTCGGCGGCAGGATAACCTGACTGCGACAGCAGCAACTTCTATTTCTGCAAGCCGCACAATCGTCAATCGACCATGACCGGGCTGGCACAGGGCACAGCACTAACGCAAAGAATTGCAGCTGGGTCGTTGCGTCCATCATTGGAATATTTAAGAGTGAAGACCAATAGCAGGCTGACATTTGCTCGGGACAGTTTCCTCCTACTTTGCTCCACTGGTCGGCGAGCGGTTTATGCGTCTATGTGTGATTGGATGCCTGCATCCAGGCAGCTCACGTGTCATTTGTTTAGACGGGAATCGCATGCACGTTAAACTGGTGCGTTCAGGCAGAGGCAGGCAGGCAGGCACATGATGATTGATGAGCGAGTCCATCACACTCACATGAATGAGCTCACGAATGATCTCATTGCCTAATTGGTATATCTGACTTATGCCCGGTACTAATAATATCGAAAACTATCGGTTTCACGAACTACTACATTCCTGTGCAAATATCTCTTGTAATTTCGGCCTGAATAGTTGAAACAAAAGGAGGAATATTGTAGATGCCGGTATTGTCTGGTCGTGAAGGTGAGTAGCTGTAGCACTTGTGCTAGTACTAGCTATCAAGCGTGTCCATTCGTACAATAAAATTGATTATCCCTCAAAAAGTTTACTTCCTTTTTGCCTAAGTGAGCAAGGGACCTTTTCTGGACAGATTTGAGTACTTTGGTCTTCAGTTGGGTACTTAGCTGTGAAAAATGTGAGAATACTATCTGCTGGGTTGCCAGTTTGCCACTTCTAACGGTCGTTGGTGATTCAGTCCATCTCAAGCAATAACAGACTACTGATTACACGTCGAGCTTGTCTGTTAAGGATTTGACTTGACAACCGAATCAGCGAGCATTTCATACCAGCCATCCAAAACTAGAGCCAACAGCTCAGATTGAACAGCAGCAGCACTAAATCAATTTCATAGCAATTTCTGCATCAGAAGTGTGCACCTATTGATTGAAACATGTGGGGGAAGTAAACAAACTTGAATAAGATGCACATCATCACTGAAACAGAATGTGTAGGTGATCTTGAAAGTGACAGGAAACAGAGAAGGGAGAAGCACTGTGGGACCCCATCAGTGGAAAATCATGTATTCAATTGGAATTGAGGGGGGCAAGGCCACGAGAGCTTGTTCATCCATGCATTGAGCTAGCGGCCATAAATGAAATCAATCAAACCTACTTCATGTAGTCATCTTTGATGCAGTTCCTGCTTGGGATATATACAGCAATGACTAATGCAGATTTCAGAAATCAGGCGTCAACTCTATATTCTACAACAGTAGTGCTTCCAACAGGCACCTATGTACAATCTGCAAAAGAAAGTGATAATACACATAAGGATCATCGTTGGGTGTTTTGGTGAAAGTTGAAGCATGCATATATCCATCACAGAGTGAAGTACTTCAGCGCAATGGAGGCACATACCAGAGTGTATTGTGGCATTTGCAACTTCACAATGTATTAGTCCAGCTCCTGTGCAGTACAACTCTACTAATAAAGTCTGGGAAATAATTCGGAACCCTATTTTTCCAACTTTGTTTGACTAATAAGTACACCATCATCCCAAACTTCAATCCACCTGTAGCCATAGTTCATAGTAAGGTTAAAACTAAAAGAACACAAAGGTATAGCCATTCAGGACAACATGTAAACACGAGTAGGTGATAACCTCAATCCGTTTGCATCTATCAACAGGCACTCCCCATGGCGCCATCCGTTTTGAAAATTGCCAAAGAAGACACTCCCATCCTTGGCATAAAATCTACCTTCACCATTAGCCCTCCCCTTCCAAAAGTTTGCGAACCAGCGGTCACCACTGTGAAAATAATACCAGCCCTAAAGGAAAGGGGACAAAACTCAGAACTTCACATGGAACACAACAATTTATAAAGTCTGGCATCGTTAAATCTAATATAAATATACATGTTCTGAATTAATGCCATACTAAAGGTTGCCAATCAAAACATCTGTATGAAATATTCTGGAGAGAAATTACTGGGTTTTATAGCCCTGGATAAATCCATGCGGTTCTTCGATTTAACAATAAAAACAGATGATATTTCAACATGAAATATACTCAACGAACAGAACCTGAATGTAATGGTCGATGAGTGCATGGTAATGGCTAATGAGTATAATGACAAGTAGGTATAAAATTTATTGTCCACGGTATGACCGGATCTCTGTGTTAGTTAATGTGATACTATCATCAGTTATTTACATGAGCTGGAAACAGGAGGTAAGTAATCAAAGGCAGTAAGAACCAAAGGAGAGATGAACCCAGGAAGTAAGAACCAAAGGAGAGATGAACCCAGGAAGGTAGGGAGGAAAGGAACCACAAATTATGAGCTTAATTTTAGCTCAAAGAGAAGAGTATACCTACTTATCCTCTTGGCAGCATGCCAAATAAAGGATCGAAATTCATCAATACAGAATCATGAACCCTAGTTAGTATAAGGACTCTTACATCTAATCACAACAGAGCAGCAAGTACTGTTTGCATAGTATAGCACTGCACATTTTAGTTTGTACAGAGTGAGCATATAAAATTCAAAAGGAAAAAAATGCACAAATAATAGCTACTCAAAGGAAATGAAAAGGCAACAAATCACTTGTTAGCAAATAAATCTAAGTTACCAGATGAAAGCAAAACTTATGTTCATATTTCCAAAGGCCGAGTTCCATTATATAAAGAATACTATCTTGATATAACAACCAATATAGTCAAATAAAACATGGATAGAAAGAACCATTACCCAATGAAGACGGTGCTTGACCTAACATGGACATCTCATAATTGGCATATTCTAATATAAAGTAAGTATGCATACCTTTCCATGAAAAAGGTCATCCCTCCATGTTCCATGGAATACATCACCGTTACTGTAATAGAGCGTGCCTAGACCTGATTTCTTGCCGTACCTCCAGTGTCCATCGTAAAAGCTCCCATTGCTGAAGGTTATGCGACCCTATAGTTGTTATGAAGAAATATCATTGAAGAAGGTCAGCTACTTAATTTCTTGTCAAGCAAAATGGAAGAGCACATAGTTTAGATGGTTTCACCTTTCCTTCAGGGACACCTTCTTGACACTTTCCTCTGTAAATTCCTCCTCCAAACTGTATTTCAACTATGGGGCTCCATGTTTTCTCCGACTCTCTTTCTGCATCCTACATGGAAAACACTAGGTTGTTACATTTGTAAAACAGCAGTAGAATGCTAATAATTTAGAGCAAACCAGAGCATGTATACCAACTCTCATGCATGTTAACAATATACTACAGGTCTACAGCACACATAGTTCTAGCAAAAAAAAAAAAAAAAAACTGCACTCTGGACTGAGGGGAAAAAAAAACTGCACTCTTTTCACCCATTAGAGATGCAAGTTCAAAATAAAGATAAATATTAAGTTTAGTGTGTCTATTCAGGTTGTTCAATAGCTACAAACCAGATAAAGGTAGGGAAGTCCTAGCCAATGACCCTTGTCTATCTTCCAGGTTTATGAACAACCGAATAGAAAGCCCAACTTAGTAGCACAGGAAAGAAAAACTTATGAGACAGCAGACCCACACCTCACAGGAATAATGGCACGAACTGTGAGGGAGGCTAAAAAACATGATATGTAGTTGAAGTGGACAATAGTAGGCTGGCTTTGCAGCAGACTAATCCGATTTCAGATAGGCAAAACCAGGTCACAAATTTAGCAAACTTCGATGGTGGCATCATTAGGGAATGTTGTCCATATCGAGAAAAAAAAACAGCCCCAACAAGATATCCCAGTCTAGTCTCCACAAATTGAAAAATGTTAAACCAACATACAGAAAGTCAGAGAGACTAACAAGCATTAGTGCAGCCCGATTAGCAACCGATCCGCGCTTTCGAGATCTATCCATTCTCCCCTTTAAAAATGTCACTGCAGAGCTGTACATTTCCGTTACTTTCTCCAAGCCAATCTCAGAAAAAGGTACTCCAATGGCAGCATGCCCAGAAGCTATAGATGAGCTACTGGCGCTGTTATGAGCTTCAGTTGTGTCTGCACCACACTGAACTTCAGTAGATTTCACACCGACTGGAAGAGTGATGATATTGACGTCATTGCTCTGGGTGCTTCCATCTGATGTCATCTGCACTTTAGCCCATAATTGAGCAATACCAAAACCAGGGGAACTGCTCCAGAAATTATGCTCCTTCTCTGAACCTATATGCTCTGCCAATGAACCATCAAGTCGATAAAGAAACACACACACAAACAGAAAAGATGGATATCATGGTATATGGAATTTTACCTCGTTCGCTATCTTTGCTAATTCCTCCATCAGGTTCAAACCTAGCATCTTGAGATTCTGTGTGTATTTCTTCCTTACATTCCCTAAGAAAAAATTGCAATGAGTAATTGAGTTTTGCCTGGCTCAAAACACCCTAAAGTTTCTTCAAAACATTAACTTCCCGGTAGAAGGAAGCTTCTACATCCTTTACCTCTCAGATTTCATAATTTCTGTTTCATCAGGATATAAACTATTAACAGCAGCATCGATAAAAGCACTGGAAAGTTGTGAGAATTCCTTCTCTGCCAAACTCGACCCACTGCCAGGCGTTTTACTGTCTGAATGCTTCAACATAGCTTGTTTCTGTTCAGGAATATCTCCTCTCATAAGAGAGGATATAAAAGGAAAATGCAAGGCCAAACCTGAAAGAAACCCCTCCTTGACTGATGCCACATTCACATCAGAGCTGTTTCTGCAAAACAAAAATTGGAGCACATTTTCACCCACAACTGTTAGCGGTGATCACCAACTAATGAGCAAGGCATAAGTAGAGCAATTATGCATTTATCTTTCTAAGTATAATTGACAGATGGCCAAATCTAACAGGTATCGTTTATGAATTATAATGAATTTTCCCTCAAGAGATTAAACTTTATTTAGACTAGTCAGATTTTTATATGCAGCTTCCATTTTTCAAGACTACAACAGCTACTACCTCCAATTTATAATGTAAGATATTTTGCCTTTTTTCTTACAATGTCTGGCCATTCATCTTATTGAAAAATTTATAATAAGTCATGTTTAAAGTACTTTCGATAATAAAGTCATAAACAAAATAAATGATACTTCCATAATTTTTTGAATAAGAGTATAAGACGAATGGTCAAACGCAAAAGGTCAAAACATCTTACATTATGGAACGGAGGAGTATTTATTAACATAATCACATGTTGCTAGTCCTATTCCCAACAGGTAGCCAAGAAATTCCTTTTGCAATCATTGTGCCATAGGGTAGTATATTCACTTGAAAGGTTAGATGAAAGAGAGAAGATCCACAGAGCATTATACACAAGTAGAAAGGCTATAGGACTAGATGTAGTGCACAAACAAGGCATTAAAACCAGAAAACCAACCATTCGGGGTTTTGCAAGGGATTACCTCACAGTTAAGAGAGAGACTACTATCAGTTTTGGCTCTAAATCAGGTTCACAATTTCTAGAAAATATAATATCTTCGGTGAACCCTGTAACTCGGCGAAATATGTGCAAAGTGGAGATCATATCACTTTCAGAAAATATTCGAGAACTCGTAATGGAAAGGAAAACCACATTGTTCAGGTCCTGCACAGAAAAATGCCTATACTCAGACAATGATATAGACATAAAATGAACACATAAAGAGTTTCCGTTACAAGAAGGAATGGGATTTCTGACTACAAAAATTAATTAAAGTTAACTCTAGAGTGAACAAGCATAGAGGACAGGTTTCTACATGCTTGAAATATACTTATATAAAGAAATATACTTATGCTTATGTTCTTCTCATATACAAAAATTTCAACATCATAGCTACCTAAATGACTGCCTGAGATGCAAACACAGTTGTTACAAAAGAAGGTGAAGGTACACAGTAAACAACTATGTTCAAATTCGAGCTTATTATATCTTGTAAATTGTAATGAAGACATCACACTTCACAGATTTCGTATTCGGCATCAGATCATGAACTCCCTAGTATTTGGAATGCATGCTACTAAATAGATTATTACTGGTTTTTCTACAAGCTTTGAAGTTTACTGTGTCACATGCATTTGTGAATATCTCAAGAAACACTAGTGTTAAAAGGCCATGAATCTCCCAGGATCTTTGTATTATGTAGTGCTGTCATGTTCTGTTTGTTGTACTATGAATATTCTCGCGTGCAGCATTGTTGCTCACTTACCTTGGATGTGCTTAAAACAGAAAGTCAATTAGAAGTGCACCGGAATACAGATATGATTGGATAGCTATGAAGCATGTAATTCAAAAGTGTAACCTTTTCAGTTATTTATTTATTATTTCTAGTGAATTGCACATTCACATTAATTTTAAGAAACAGATATCAACAGCCCAACAGATTCTTACCAAAAATACGTACAACCAATCATGCTATTCATGTTAGCTGGCCATACATTTGAAAATTGATGGTTCTAAAGTCTGAAGTTTGTTGGTTACAACAGCATTTTTGTGATGGTATAAATGTAAAGCATATTGTAATGTTTTACATGTGGAATTTGTATATGAGGATATCAACATGATACTAAAATTCCTTTCCTAGTTCTTTTGATAAGAAGTGGGTGAACATGAATGAATAATTAAAAGGTCAAAATAGATGATCATGTGAACCTTGATTCCACCACGAAGAAATGGACAATGGAAGACAGCCTGCTTAATTGCAGACTGGATGTTATAACCAGCACCAAATCCAACTCTGGCTTCCCCGTAACTTCTGAGTAGCTGTTAGAGTTGTATGTATTAGGAAAAAGATAGCTCAAGTGCAGATCATACAACTAAGCAACACAAATATTCATAGTTTACTTTTCCTAGTTCCTCAGGATGAACTTCCATAATTTGAGCATTATTTGAACTCCGGAACATCTGATTTATGCCCTGATGTTCAAGAATAATAGGATTAAAACAGTAAAATGTGATCTTTTGTATACAAACACAAAAATAAGGAATTTAAGACTCACAGACATCATGATAGATATCATGCTAATAGTTGAGAGGACAGCATTGTTGGCACTTTCCAAAGCTTCAGCAAGGGTTTCCACTTCCGTCTCAAGCAGTGAATCGGCTTCAACAACTGTGTGTGGGAAAATTTTATTTTAACTGCATGCAATTTGTCATGGATTGTTGATAATGAAAGGATGTTTAATTATGTCTTGAAATTTCACTATTAAGATATAATAACATCACTTAGCTAATAATAATAATGCCAGCCCATGATTCCATCCTCCTGACTTTAAGTTGTATACAGACCAACAAATTTTATTATAAATTGCCCAGGCATTATCAATTTTATCTTTTGTTATCACTTCAGATCTTGGTGGAAAGGAGACGGTGATTCAACAACCAAGAGGCATGCTTCCTCAGTTTTCTTTGAAATAAGAAACTTCAATATCCTTCAGCTTTGTTGAATAATAACTTGTGAGGTTTACTCAGAGAACTCAGTTACTTTTAGAAAAGACCATCTAGGTTCGAGAAAGGCCAGAGATCTTAGCAGTTATCTTGATCAATGGATAAGCTTCAACCAGCACACACTTACACACTGATACCCCTTAATAGGACTAAGCATATAGAGATGTGCAAACAGAGAGTAACAGACTCAATGATAACCTGCAATTCTTGATGCAAAATGTATAATCTGAGGTACAAAAACAGAAAATATAGCATATGTGCAATGCAATTGGATCTTCCTAATTTTACACTGATTGTGCATAATGTGTAATGATTTACTCAATCATGATCCATAACGAAGCAAAGACCATAAAGTTCATACTGGAGTAAGTGAAAAGCTTAATTGCTCAATATACATTTGTATTTATCCATGCTCTGATGGAATAATAAGTTATATATTTGAGGTGAAAAACTATCGATAACATGGATTACCAATGTGAAAGTTTGATGCCATTTGAAGTTTGCCAATAAGATCAGCTGCCTGCAGAGCCAAGCAATTGTTTGTAAGAAGCACATAAAAAAAGGAAGAATATATTGTTAAACTTAACATTCAGTCGTGCATTTTTAGTATGTGACAAGAAGTAACTCAGATCAAAAAAAATAAAATCAACTTTGACAACATAAGTATCCCACCTCTAATTGTCGTCTTTGTCCCTCAAAACAAAAGGGCTTCAAAAATATTGATGCAGCCAGCTTACCAGCAGATTTCACTTCACTAAGGAGTTCAATCGCAGTAATATGGTCAGCATCCTGTCCTGCACTTGCAACCTAAGCAAGGGAATCATTGTAAGTAATATAGATGACTAATGACCTCAGACTGGCTGATTAAATGGCATGTTAAAATTGCATGGTTCTATGATAGTAGCACCAGTCAGTAAGATGACCGTGGTTATAAAAACTGTGGTCAAAGCCCTTGACACTTCACACAAAGTTGTTGTTTCTGATATATCGTAAATGACCAGCCTTAAACTACTGACATTATTTGACCACGACAATTAGCCAGACAGCTTTTGAGTGGAACTAGGAATACATGATATCCTATTGTCAAACAATTATGAAAAAAAAATAGTACCAAACAGAGATGAGAAGTGTACAGACAAGAATAACAGCTGGTGGACAGGGCTGAAGAGATAACGGAAGTTCCAAGTCTCTGACTACAACATCTGAAATACCAGAGTTGTCAGCTTCATGCAAAAAAACAGAACAGATAGCATAAAGCACATAGTGTCAAGTCAGGAAGTGAATACTTAATAAGATTTAGTACCTTCTCCATGGCTTCTTTGTATTAACTGTATGGTACAGTTATCCACAGCATGCATGGTCCTGAAAACAAATTCTTCAATTACCCGGAGTGCTAAAGAAAAGAATACAGTGCTAAAGGTGGAAAAAATGTCAAACAGAGGTTTCAATAAAATTCATGTTAGGTTTCAGTTGAGTACATATATAAAAGGATTTATCCTAGCATTCAAATCTCCTCAGAACAAAACCACATGGCATCTATCGCAAGTACCATTGTTTTGCTCTCTGAAAATAAGTCTTGATCAATTCAACCTCCTATAACATATGGCATATACACAAACTTTCCCTCGCTCCACAAAAAAACTTTGATAGAAGGAGCATGACACAAACACAAGGGTCCAACAGAGGCATGCACTATATAAAAATCATGGAAACAGTTAGTACAGTGACAAACTTTTAAGATGTTTGTGCTAGCAAAACACCAAAATAACCTGATATGGCCAAAGGCTGAAGTAAGATGTAGATGATAAAGTCTACTGAAATAATTTTCCACAATTAGCAAAACTGTGAGAGAATGATTATCTGTGGAGAAAACACAATTCACAAGTGAATGTTTTCACTGATTACTATCCACATTGCTCCTATTCAGGAGCTCCGAGCTTACGCTTCTACAGATCCCAACTTCTCCTAACCGCATTGTGCACGAAGGCCAAACAATTTGCAAAAGCGCGGGGATATGACTACGAGTGCCGTACCAGAAGCGGATAGGGGTGGAGGAGAGGGTGCGGGAGCCCAGGCAGAAGTCGATTACGGCGTCCTTCCGGCTCCCGACGCCGACCACCTCCACGGGATCCGCCGCCGCCGCCGCACGGAGGACCCCGGAGGCGCCGCTGCGGCCCCGCCGAGACGGGGCCAGGCGCCGATGGGACGACGCGCACGGGGGGGGAGCCACCAGAGGCGGCGGCGAGAGCGGGAGGCCCCGGAGGGAAGCCGCCATTGACGAGGGCTTGCCAGTGCCCACGCCGCGACGGCGACGGCGGCGAGGATTTGGCGGCGAGACGGCGATTCGGTGGCGATGGGATAGTGACCGGAGAGGTAGACGAAAGCATATTGGAGAGATGGTAATGGGCCTGGAACCTTCTAGACTCGAACGGGCCGAGATTAGGTGGCCCAATAACGATTTTTTTTAAAAGCGATTGGAGCGATACAAATTTGAATGGGCAGGACAGCCTGGACTTAGTTGGATCGAGAATTTAGTAGGCCTATATAGGCCTCGTGATAACCAAAATTCGAGCCAACACTTGTGGAATAGTTGGGCCAATTTCAACATGCTGTTCGGTTTCTTTATGTTTTTGGGAGGCCCATTTTAGATCGTTCCCAGTTTTCCATGGGCCATATTGGGCGATCCGCCATCGCCGAAGCTCTGCCCACCGGTCTTGACTGAAAATAGTGAGACCATTTGAAAGCATAATCCCGATAAGAGATAACTAATCAAGTTCATCCAAATGTGAAATGGCCTAAAATAATTTTATAAGAAATGGCCAAAGATTAATTATAAGTACTCCATTAACAGGACTCCACACACTGTCCTAAAATATACACCAACAACATAAGACCGAATTAGACGATTCGTAATACTACAAATTTTATGTCTAGATTCGTAGTACTGAAAGTGTCACATATGATCTTAGGTTGCTAAATTTTCGTATAGACGAAGTAATACACAAGTAACTCATAAATTTAAGTATTTTAGGGTGGATGTAACATGTCCTAGCAGGATGAATCTGGACAGAGGCTATCTAAATTTGTTTTACTAGTATGTGTTATATCTATCAAAGAAGTTATATTTGTGGACAGGTAGCATGCATGTTAGGGCTCTCACGGTGTGGAACATAGCTTGCCCATGTTCTTAGCCGACACACCTCAGCTCAAAGCTCCTATTAGGAAATGGTCTCCACGATGCAGGCTATCTCAGTGGGACCAACGGAATTATTTTGCATTTCAGCCATCGTTAGTCGCTACTCTGATCCTTAGATGTCTAAAATTTACATTGAACGCCCTAAAAATCAGAAATAATGTGCTCGGCCATTGACATATTGTAGAACAATATGTGAGTAAAGAGGCTACAGAAAACTTATAAATATAAAAATATTCTTAGCCAACACAGAAGAATCTTGTAAAAGTAAAAAAGTTAAAACTTATACCCAAATTTCCTTATTGTCTAAGGAGACAACAGTAAAAAATTTTATAGACACTTCTGAAGGGACAAATCAACAATTAATCTTGTATGGTATTTTTAAAAAATGTGCTCAAGCCAATAGCATATTATAAAGCAATAGATTAGTGGCCGATATATTATGGAGAGATGGTAAATTATTGATACAGAACAAACTCGGTGACGTATAACAGATTCTCGTAAAATTAACGTGCGCCACTCCTAAAGTGAATAGGATCGAATTAAGCCATTTGACAAGCCATAACCGGCCCATATAGTATGAGATAACCAAATTAAGTGTGTCCATACTCCATGCGAGGATTAAGAACTCCTGCATGTGGACCACACGTGCATGCTAGGATTAGTCCGATCAATCAGATCATTTGCCGTTAATTTAGAGACACGTTCCATCAATCAAGTGTCAACGACGACGACCTAAGTCAAAAGTATGAAGTATCCATGTCGACCAAAAGATTGAAAAAACCGACCTAACTCGGTCAGGGTACGTTCGTACGTATACTTCAGCCGCCCCTGCTGACACATAAATATTCCCAATCAACATTGCAATCGATCGACGTACGGGTCCATCTCAAAGGACGACAAAGATTCGGTCCGGCGAGCAACAAGCCAACAACTCATGCATCTTCCATTGATCCCTCCGTCATCCATGGCCATCAACAGCAAGAATATCGATCGATCGATATATTTGCATCAAGGCTATTCGCTAGCTATATATGCACGCGAGACCGTACCACATACACCTAAGGGATCAATGCATATGCCTGCCTGCTTATATATGCTTGCCGGTGGCAACGCGCCAACAGCTCGCGGCCACTGCCAAGGACAACCAGCTAGCTAGCAGATCAGTGAGCCTGCTCCCCGTGTGTACCCTAATTTATCTATCGGCATCTCTACACATGCGCCGGCCGCGCATGCAGCGGTGGCACGGCGCAACCTTTGCCGACGGAGCAGTGGATCGACCGGAGCCTCATGGAGTTTTCGGGAAATAGTTGTTGACAATATGCATGGAGAAGCTAGAGTTATACGTAGTACACCGCTGCATGCGTCAAAAAATATAAGCATTTGGATCGATTTGGATACGACGTATTATAGGACGACGAATCTAGATAGAGGATGTGTCCAAATTCCTTATCATGTCCTAGCTAGGACATGTTTGATCCCACCCAAAATACTTATATATTAATGGACGGAAAGAGTAATACCTAACTTAAGTCTTGTTTGGATCACAGAGGTTCAAATTATGATAAGCATCTCATGAGAATTTGGAGGATGAGAAAACCGACTTCCGACTTTCGTTCATTGTCTGAATTATATATACTTCTTACCGAAAAGCTAGATTATTTTTAGGAGCTTTATATTAGCTCACCCACTAGCTAGAGGCCCCTCAGCTACTAGTATATTTTCTGGATCAATTATCAAAATCTCGACTATTTGGTGCAGCTAGATATTTTAAAATAAATGTGGTTGTTGGAAACTCCCAAAACATGGCATCAGTGTTGCCAGGACATCACACAATGGGTTTAAAATTTCATTTTGGCTATTTCTATTGGGGGACACCGTACTACGGAAATTTCTGAATTGCGGAAATTTCACACCGAAATTATTTGAACTTTTGAATAGTTTTTTGACAAACTTGAATAATTTTCTAGATTTATAGAAAAAAGAACATGCTGAATTTCTTGGGTAAAATTGTTTCATACCGTGCATCCCTCAGGGCGCAGGGGGTCCACAATTTGAACCCTTGGTCCCACATGTATAGATGGCGGGCCGGCCGGTTGGCACTATGCGCGGTGCAGGTTTGCTTGATGGCAATGGCACACATGACTACATAAGCAGTTGAGCACACACATTTTCAATAGAAGCGGCTATAAGAATTGGAATTCAATCGATCATGCAGGACCCGCGCGTGAGGAGTTTATGCGATGTAGGGATTCTAGAGTTTAAATGAAGTAGCTATAAGAATTGGGATTCAATCATGGCGTTCCCCGGCCGGGCGCCACCATATGTGTGAGTGCAATAATTCCCCCAAAAAGGGGCCGCTCTTTTTGTCCCAGGGCTTTTAACAAAGAATCAACTGCATATATCTGCTACGTAGTGTAGGCTATAGCTACTAGCTTGCTCTGTGTGTGTGTGTGTGTGTGTGTGTGTGTGTGTGACTGTGTGTGTTGTGCATGTGACTGTGAGAAAGAGACGATGATGAGGACAAGTGTGCAGATCTCTTCAGCGAGCTGATCTCTGCTGCATTGCATTACATTGCATGCATGCAAGGCTGCGCCCCTGCAGATTGCACAGTCAACAGACTAAAGTTGCCATATGCAGCGAAAGAAATGGATATGTCAAATGACTCTCACAAGCATCAAACATCTATGCATGCTAACTTCCAGGCTACTGAATGAGACCAGCAGCATAAATCCATAGTAGAAATGGATATTTCAAACCAGACAGCTACAAGGTCACCAAATATAAATTCAATGTGGAGTATTGTGCATGCATGAAGTCGTGTGTACGTGGAGCTAGCTGACCAACAACATACGTACATGAGAAAGGGGAAGCTAGCTGCAGTGTAAACTGTGTGTCACTCCGGAAACAGTATGTACGGAACATAGCTAGTGTTTGCTCTGAAGTTACCACACAAGCTATAGCTAAAAAAAGAAGCTTTTGATCCCTTTCTCTGTGACACTGCGCGACGCCGATCGATGAGCGAACATAACATCGGCCGTGATCGATTCAGAGAAAGATCACACAACTTCAGGCAGAGAGCGGCTGGTCAGTGTGTCAGTGTGTCTATTAGCTCACCTTTCCAAGCAAGCCGGCCAATAGGAGAAGTAGTAGTAGTAGCTAGGAGTAGTTCAAACTTGGAAGGGAAATTAAGAAGATGACAAGTTAAAAAAAAAGATTGGATCGAGAATGACGACGTCGACTGGTAGCACGTATACTGATATACCAGTTGTTTCCTGATTTGTCAACTTCGTCCTGTTACCCCCTTTGGGCAAATTCAAACCCTTTTTTACCCGTACCAATTGACATGCAAACAGACTACTACTAATTAATTACACAAGTAATCAATTGATTAAATAAGTTACAGAACTTACTAATTAATTAAGAGCTAATAAGATTAATTAGCTAGTTTACATAGACATGGATACCCTGGTTTCATGATTAATTATTAATTCATGTGAACTGTTCTTTCGATTTACTAGCATACAGTCGGCCCAAAAATTACTGACCCGTAATTAATTGTCAAGGGAGATTGTCTGCCGATCAAAAGGAAGTTAATTAATAAAGGGCACTGTACTTCAGCACCACATGTATTTCGACAAAACTGGTGGATCAACAGCCGGAGGGACGGGTCAGGATCTAGACACATATCGCATGCATGACTCCGACAGCTAGCGGCAAGTGTATTCAAGCCCTGTGTGTGTACATAGAGGACGAATTATTTTGTCGTCGTCACTGTAACGAACAAGGACCACAACGTTATTATGCATTGGAGTACTGTCACCACAGAATACACGTCATCCACAAATGTATGTATTATGCATGTAGGATATTTACTGTCACACATATGTAACTAATTTCATGCATGCATGGGGCCCTAGCTTTTTTCTTGTTAAAAATTTAAGTACCAGATGACATGCACTCTCATGCTAATATAATATTGCATCCCTCTGTTGATTTTACAGGGTGTATTCTGATTTTAAGAAGGTTCTGAACACTATTTTTATGTTAATTTAACATAAAATATAATGCCAAATCCAGACAGCCAATATCGATCAATACTGTGGAATAATTTTGAAATAGGATTCGTGTAGTTTTTACACAGCAATAGCACACACCCATGTGTTGTTACGAATTCAGATGAAGTCCAACTAACCTCTTACCGCTATACTAGACTTTGGACCTATATATATTGCGGACCATTATACTTTTATTTGGTCCCGTAACCATCTCATAGAAATAGCCAGATATCGCTACACATATTCTTTTTTTTTTTTGACTGGGCTACACATATTCGTGTACATGCATTTTTTCACATATAATAAATTAAGCCGGATATGTAAGCAATTAATTATTACTAAATCATATGGACACACTGGACAACATGAGCCCCATAATCAATTACTAAATAATCAAGAAGAAATTGGGAGCGGTTAGGAGTCGAACGCAGATCGATGGGCCGAAACCACGCGCCCTTATACCACTGCACTAGCGAGCGCATCTGATAAATTATCCTTCCAGACAACTTATAACAGATTATACTGATACGGATATATACTAACATACATGATTATTTGAGTTTGAAGCCAAAAGGGTGAATTTCCTTGTAACCGGGGAAAAGGTAGAAAATAATAAACCGACGACTTTTGTTCTGGAAAAAATTAATCACCCAACGAGTTGCCAGGTGATGAATTCTTTGTAGTCATGGGGGAAAAAAAAGAGAGAAACGGTTAAGTGAGAGGTAAAATACACTTACCGTACCGTGGTGAATAATTAACCTATACGCAACACACACAGTGAAAGCGGCTGCTCACCCCTGTGTGATACAGTGCACAGTACTCAGAAAGACTTGGCTACCTCTGACCTGCACAGATTTGCATGCATCCACCTTTCTCTCTCAAAACATGCACATCTTTCTCTAAGACTCCTCTATCTCTCTCTCTCTCTCTCTCTCTCTCTCTCTCTTCACGTGGACAAACTTCATCTTAACTTGTTATGTAGCGTTTAGCGACTTCCAAATGTTCGGTAGCTACGTATACCTTTTGATGTGTCTACATTTGCAAATATCGATCCCCAGCTGCCCTATGTGAGCTTTAGCTTACACGTCGTGTGTCTGCAGTGTATAGTCTCAGTAATAACAAGCAGCTAGCAAGAGCATTGCATCCATGAGAGAGGAAGAGATCGAATGGTAGCTAGCTAAGCTAACAGAGATAGCAGCACTGGCAGTAACTGTAGCATTGTGTTTCGGCTGGACATGGACAGCCAAGTGAAGACGAAGAAGACAAGAGGGGAATAATTACGGAAGCGAGCAAGCAACAGCCGTATTATTAGGGCAGTGGGATGCGTGCAGCAATTTGGTCGATCTGTTTGCATCTTCTTATTATTCAGTCCTATGCTGCATGCTGTTCATCAGATCAGTAGTACTGACAGAGACCAAACCCCACAATTTAATGATGCATGCTTTTGCTCTCCCCCTTTCAACTTTGAAAGCAGCTCACCCAGAGAAGAAACCAACATGAAATATATCTAGCTATTGCTAGGCGTTATTGGTCAGTAAGACAGTAACTACTCCAGATATTCAGGCACTGTACCTGCATATGTATGCACCAAACATGATATTATAAAACTCCAGGATTAGTTAATCCAGCCACAACTTGAATTAATTCGATTGATCTAGTCTGGGCCAGGCCATTTCCTGCTAAAAAATACATGAAAACAAAACGAAATATACCAACGACAACAAAATTAAGTTCACCCATCCCGGTATGATTATTCCATCTAGCCCTGGGCGCCTGGCTAGCTAGCAACTAATTGATGACTTCAGTTCAGTTCAGTTCAGTTCATATTTGCCGGATCAAGTGAACCGACATGAAGTCCGGCCACACCATGACGCGGCGGCGCCATCGCCGACGAGCCGGCGCCGCTCACTCCGGCGAGGAAGTCCCTCGTGCTCAGCTTGCCGGTGTCGAGGGAGAAACCGTCGGCGAAACACGCGCCGCCGCTCGCCATCGATCCCATGATGATGTTCTGGTACTGCCTCTCGCTCGCCGCGCCGGCGCTGTAGCTGCTCGTCGTCGCCCCCATCTGCGCCGCCTTCTGCAGCAGCGCCGTCGCTGACATCTGCGGCAATCCTCCACCGCCCGATTCTGACGAATTGTACATTGATTGAAATCCTCCGGCGAGGCCACCGCCGGTAGTCACGATGGTGCCGTTTCCGGCGGCGCCGGCAGCGGCATTGTTGGTGTTGTTGCCGGACAGGAAGCTGAGGTTGAGGAGGTTATTGTTATTACCATTGCTGTTTTGCTGATGGTGGTGATGCTGCACGGTGGGGAATTGCATCAGCTGGTCATGGAAGCTCGCCGGCTTGCCGTGGAGCAGCGAGCCGCCGCCGTGGCTGACGGCCGGAGTGATCTGGCCGTCGACCTCGGGGAATTCACTATGGGCGGCATTTGTGAGGTAGTATGAGGATGATGACGAGCCTTGCGACCGGAACATGGATGCGCCGGGGGAGGACGATGCCATGATCTGATCGAATTGGGAGGCGCCGCCGCCCACACTGGAATTGCTGCTGCCGCCGAGGCGGAGGACGTTGCCGGATGACGCCATTGGCTGGGCGCTGCTGGCTTGATGCTGGTCTGGAAATATTCCAGCGCCGGTGAGTTGTGGGGCGGCCATGGTGGCGTCGGTGAGGCTAAGGCTCATGTTGCCGACGCCACCATAGACGCCAGTGTCGATGGGCGGCATGCGCGCATTCTCCTGCGCCAGCGCGTCACAGAAGGCGCGGTGTGTGATGAAGCTGTCCCTCCTGCATTTTTGCATATGTTAAAGAAAGGCGATTAATCGGCGTGTCAAATGATTTCATGAATATATTGTAATACGAATAACATTCGTAATAGTTCAATTCGTCTACGTGTAATTCCTGGTGCTATTGCTATAGTATAATTTGTTGTAGTGATCCACAGCTCTTTCCTGGGGCAATGGAATTCTTTTTTTAATTTACTACGATATATTGACACCAGAATATATACCATGTACATATACAAATACTTGTTCTAGAATACACACATTTGCCAATTTGTTGTACTTAGACGTTCAATTCTCAAGTTTGTGTACTAAATTGCACCCACCAGCCAAGGGATCTGTATCCTCTGACATTAGCACATTAATATCACGGTGACATTCTTTTCATCCGAGCCATCCGTCCCTAAATCAACGGCTATGGATTAATGTTACTTACATGACTACTTAAGTAATTATTTTAATTAATTATAATTTAATTAATCCTTGGTGGTTGATTTAGGAACAGATGGCACGGATGAAAAGAATGTCACGGTGACATTAGAATGCAATGTCAGAGGATATGAATCCCTAGCGAAGATGTCGTGTCGTAAGTGTAATTTACTCTAATTAAAACCAAATGAATCAATGCCTGCATGCAAGAGACAGCTACATAATTTTAAATTACCACACAAAAATTCGAATTATGGAACAAAATCACCATAGACATATATAATGTACTACATCTCTGCTACGACTGTCAAGAGAGAGTGGTATAAACCAGTAAATCACAAGAAACAACAGCTAGCCGCCGGCTAGCTCATGCATGCATGCAGGCAGGCAGCAGGCATGCGGCTGCAGGCTTGTGGTTAATAATTGCCATGCAGCCTGTCGTAATTAAAACGAATGATAGATATAGTCACATAAATAGAGATACAGAGGGAGATTTAACGGATGGGTTAAAAGCTGGATTAATTGGTCGATAGCCAGCCAGCCTGCCAGCCAGCTGCTAATTAACAAGATAACGCATGACCCAGCACAGCAGAACAGAAAACAGTACACTGCCTGCTGAAGCATGAAGCAGCTTTGCTTGCTGAACCCGATCGATCACACGAGAAACAAGGCGAGATTGCGTGTATGTGTCACCACGTGAACAGGTGGGGAAGGATGGTTTCCGAGGTGGAAAAGGGGAAATAGATGGCCCCCTTTTTGAGTCCTCACCCATGTCACAGCCGGCGTCTCGATCTCCACCCCGACAAGAACGGTTCACGTGGGAGCAGCAGCTGATACTTGCATTGTTGCATGCTCCATCTTCTTCTACTGCACGCGCGTGCAAGCTACTAGCAAACACACATTCTCTAGCTGATCTCTCATCTCACCCTTTCTCCAAGGAATCCAACGACGATTACTACTACTGTACTCTTCGATTCATGCGTACGGCCATTGCGAATTGGGTATCGATCGAGCAAGTAGTGGCAAAAGGAGGAAAAACACTAGATAACCCTAACAAAAAGCATGCACCTGCACTACCTATCAAATCGATCCATCACTTTCCCCGGCCGCCTCCTCATCTCATCTCATCTCATCAACGAGTTCATCATGACCCAATCATGCGAACAATCAATCAAACAAAAAAGATACGATCTCAATCGAGTAATAATTAATTACCCCTCATCAAACCGAACTTATCTATCTATCACAACCCAGCTGTCAAATTAATTGCAGAATTAATCCCAAAAGATCTCGCCATTAATCCTCCAGCTAATTCAATCAAGATCACGATCAATCGAATCGAACGCGCATGCAAACGAGAGAAGAATTACGTACCTGGAGAAGAGGGTGCCGCAGTCGCAGCGATACTCGCGAGTGCCGCAGGTCTTGGAGTGAGCCTTCCAATCGCTCTGGACGGCGTACCTCTTCGAGCACTTGTCGCAGCGCCACTTCTTCTCGCCGTGCTTGCGGCAGTAGTGCTTCTTGATCCCCGTGAGGTCGCCGAGCGCGCGTGACGGGTCGTGGTGGACGCAGCTCACCTCAGGGCACAGGTACACACGGCGCCGAGACTCCTTGGGGTTCTTCTGCTTCAGCTTCCATGGCAGGTTGTGCCCTCTCCTGTGCAGCTGCAGGTTCTGCTCCCTCTGGAACCCCTTGTTGCACACCTCACACACGAACCTGTTCGTCGCCATCAGCGTCCTCGGCGACAGAGCGATCACCTCCGCGTCCGGATCTGAATCAAATCAAACACACACAAATAAGAAATTCGGTAAGAATTAAACACATCGAAAAAAAAAGGGGGAAATGATTGATGAAGAAGAGGTTAATAATTACTTGGGTTGCCTGGCTGGTTCCTCTTCTTCTTGGGCGGCGCGGGGGCGGGGGCAGGTGGATTGTTGGGGTTTTGCGGTGGCGGCGGCGGCATCTGCGTGTCGGCGAGCCCGAACAAGGAAGCGGACGAAGTGGCGGCCATCGTAGCAAAACAACAAGAGAGGATGAGGAAGAGTACAGAAGCTAGATGGCTCGCGCGGATGGGATTTGTTGGCTTGAGGTGCACAGCGTCCATAGAAGGGAGTCCAAGTTGCGAAGAGGTGGCATGGCTGGACTGTTTATATAACAATCCGGCCGCTTCGCCTCGCCTCGACTCGATCCGCGCCGCCCTCTTCTGACCTAAAAGACAATCGAGCAAACGAGGAAGCTCATCAATACTGTGTGACCAAATTTAGCAGCGAGATAAAGGATATCAATAGATTTGTGTATGTGCCACACGACTCGGAGAAAAAAAAAGGTAAGTGCGCGCGCCATGACTCAAAAAAAGATGTGTGTGAGCCATGCCTGAAAAAATAGGGGGTGTGTGACACAGGAGTACATGACACAAACAAAACCAAACAAACCCCCCTTTGTGTGTATGTGTATCCATGGAAAAGAACAATTAGCTCAAGTGAGAATCATGACAAACAAACAAGTTGCACTCACACAAACAGCCGAGATGGGAGAAGAAGCTCCAGCACCGTGCCAAGCGAGGAGAAGAAGAAGTCGCGGAGAAATGGCTCAACCGAGAAAGAACTAGGGAGGAAGAAGAAAAACAAAGATTTGGGAAAACTAGCTAGGGCTGAATCCAACCAAACCCTTAAAACAACAGGAGCAACACACCAAACTAGCAAAGTGATTATAATAACAGACGATGATCGATTCAATGAAAAAGCTATAAGCAAAGAATTATGTGTGGCGCGCGCACACACTACACACACAGGAACCGAGGGGAATGAACCCTACCGCTTGTTGCTTTCCCAATCACCTCTTCTGAACTCTACCTCCTTTGGAGTTTAGGATATCTTCTCGCCGGGGAATAGTACTATGTGATGGTGGGAGTGGTTGCAAGCTGATCTATCCAATATATCCACGGCACAGGGCAGGTGATGCTGTTTACCATAGAAAGGGAGACAGCAAACCAGGGGGTGGAGGCCCGGGAGTCACACGGTCCACGTACGCAGTATTGTGGGGATCATTGGGATCACACAGTCCAGTGTCGCGCATGTGTACCCCATTTTTTTTAAATAGCGTTTGACCCGTTTTTAGCTAAAAGATAAGTAAATATTACTATAGTGCAATATAGGTGCAATTACATTATTACCACACTGTCACTATAGGTTAACTATAGTGTATCTCGAGCGAACTCACTCGCTAGACCGCGAGTTCGACCCACCATTTTGTGTACACCCTATAATTTTTCACTTCACTCGCACACACGAATCTTGAGGCGATCAGGGAAGACAGGGGTCACAGGATCCATGTAGGAAGTGTGAGGATTATTGGACCACGTGACAGTCTCGCGCGTGTATCCCATTTTAGTGAAAATAAAAAATAAATAGACAAAATGAGTTGATTATTATCTATGTTTTCCTAAATCTCTTTAAATTTGTATCTAACTTTAGATGTATGATCCGACAACAGAGATTATTTAAACGCCTGCATCTGACTGTCCCCAACCATGCAAATGGCCTCGATTACGTGTATCCATTTTTTTTTTGCCTTGTACAGTCTCATTTACATGTATCCCATTTTTATGAATATAATAAATAAATAAAATATGTTCATATTATCTATATTTTCCTAAATGTAATGTGTATCCAAGTTTAGATACAATGTCGACCTCGGGGAATTCATTGTAGGCGGCATGGTGAGGTAGTAGAAGAGGAAGATGACACACCCTGTGACCGGAACATGTAGGAGCTCACGGAGGACGATGCCATGAGGTGATCAAATTTGGAGGCGCCACCCACACCGGCGTTGCTTCCACCGCGAGGCGGAGGACATCGCCGGATGACACCGTTGGATGGGCGCAGGCTTGATGATGATATGGGAATATTCCGGCGGAGAGTTGTGGGGCGGCCATGGTGGCGCGGTGAGGCTGGGGCTCATATATGTTGCCGGCGCCGCCGTGGACACCGGAGTCGGCATGCGTGCATTCTCCTGCACCAGTGCGTCGCAGAAGCCATGGTGGGTGACGAAGCTGTCACTCCTGTATTTTTGCATCCGTTAAAGAGGCAATTAATCGACGTGTCAAATTATTTCATCGATATATTGCAATATGAATAATAATTGTAATAGTTTAATTGGACTATGTGTAATTCCTGGTGCTATAGTATATTTCCTAAATAAAAGTAAATTAAACGTGTTGATATTATCCGACTATCCCTAACCATGCATGTTGGCCTTGAACAGTCTCGTTTACGTGTATCCCACTTTTTGGCTTTGAACAGTATCGTTTATGTGTGTCCCATTTTTTTTGGTCTTGAATAGTCTCGTGTATGTGTATCCTGTTTTTATGAATATATAACATAATCTATTTTTTCTTTAAATGTAACGTGTATCCAAGTTTAGATACTTGTCGACCTCGGGGAATTCATTGTGGGCGGCCATGGTGAGATAGTAAGAGGAAGACAACGCACAATGCGATTGGAACATGGAGGAGCCCGCGGATGACGATGCCATGAAGTGCTCGAATTTGGAGGCGCCGCCCACACCGGCGTTGCTTCCACCACCAAGGCAGAGGGCGTCGCTGGATGACGCCGTTGGCTGGGTGCTGGCCGGCTTGATGATGGTCTAGGAATATTCCGGTGGATAGTTGTGGGGCGACCATAGTGGCGCCGGTGAGGCTGAGGCTCATGTTGCCGGTGTCGCCATAGACGCCGGCGTCGATCGGCGTCATGCGTGCGTTCTCCTACACCATCCCGTCGCAGAAGGCGTGCCGGGTGATGAAGCTGTCCCCCTCCTGCATTTTTCAATAAGTTACAGATGAAATTAATCAACATGTCAAATTATGTCATGGATATATTGCAATATGAATAACAATCGTAATAGTTTCATTTGACTATGTGTAATTCCTGGTGCTATAGTATATTTTTACTGTGATCCACAACTCTTTCCTGGGGCAATGGAATTCCTTTTTTTTTTATTTTATCTACGATATATAGCATTTAGTATTGGAGGAAAACTGAACACAAACAAGTTTGGATGCTAGCTAGGAATCCTGGTTTCAACATTTAGAATAAATGAGAGCATATGGGGGACTCGAACACGGGCGCTAGGGGAGCACGACGGCTGTAGAAAATTGAACACAAATAAACATGAATGCCATGAAACCTGGTATCAATATTTAGAATAAATAAGCGTGCGTCCGGAGGATTCGAACGCGGGCTCTAGGGGAGCACAACAGCTGCAGCCCGCCAACTGCGCTAGTATATCCGTCTCTCTGCACCATGCATGCTTTCCTTGAACGGTCACGTGCGCGTGTTCCCATCATTATGAAAATAAAAATAAATTATATGTGTTGATATTATCTATATTTTGCTAAATCATTTTAAATTTGTATCCAGGTTTAGATGTATGATCCGATGACGGAGATTGAAACTACCGCATCCGACTCTCCCCAACATGGATGCTAGCCTTAAACGGCCTCACCACATGTACCCCATTTTATAAAAATAAAAATAAACAAAATGAATTGATATCTATATTTTATTAGACTTTTACTTTGAATCCATATTTAAATATATGATCACACGACGCTGATTTTGCTGGCGAAGGTTGACTATCTCCACTGTGAATAAGTTTTTCTCGAGTAACTGTGACTCAACGTGTTGGCGTTGGAAGCAGAAATAGGAGATGGGTCGTTCCAGCTCGGCAAGAGGATTCCGGAACATCCAGGTCCAAGCGCTTGGTTGTAGAAAGCTCCATGCACTAGCTAGGTAGTAAGTTTCAAAGCCCGCGCAAGCAAATTATTGGAGATTGAAACTCCCATATCTGACTATCTGTAACCAAGCATGTTAGCCTTGAACAGTCTCGTTTACGTGTATCCCACTTTTTGGCCTTGAACAGTCTCATTTACTTGTATCCTATTTTGATGAAAATAAAAAATAAATAAAATGTGTTCATATTATCTATATTTTCTTAAACATAACGTCTATCCAAGTTTAGATACATGTCGACCTTGGGGAATTCATTGTGGGCGGTGATGGTAAGGTAGTATGAGGAAGACGATGCGCACTGTGATCGGAACATGGAGGAGCCCACGGAGGACGATGCCATGAGGTGATCGAATTAGGAGACGCCGCCCTCACCGGTGTTGCTTCCACCGCCAAGACAGAGGACGTCGCCGGATGATGCCGTTGGCTGGGCGCTGGCTAGCTTGATGATGGTCTGGGAGTATTCCAGTGGAGAGTTGTGGGGCGCCCATGGTGGCGCCGGTGAGGCTGAGACTCATGTTGCCGACGCCGCCGTAGACGCCGACATCGATCGACGACATGCGTTTGTGCTCCTACACCAGCACGTCGCAGAAGACACGCTGGGTGACGAAGCTGTCCCTCCTGCATTTTTCATTAAGTTAAAGAGGAAATTAATCAACGTGTCAAATTATGCCATGGATATATTGCAATATGAATAATAATCGTAATAGTTTTATTTGACTATGTGTAAGTCCTAGTGCTAAAGTATATTTACTGTGATCCACTACTAAAGTATAGTTTTATTAGATATATGCTCCTTCTGTCTCAAAATATAACTATCTGAGCAATTCAAATTTTTCTTAAAATACAACTACCTCTACACCCACCCACCCCATCTCCACCAATCACAACCATCCCTCCCACCTACCCTCTCCTCTCAACCAATCACAACACTCCATTTCCTCAACCTTAATTTCTCTAAAAAATAGACATAAGTGCTTATATTTTGAGACGGAGATAGTAGCATTTAGTATTGGAGGAATACTGAACACAAACAAGCGTGGATGCTAGGTAGGAATCCTGTTCAATATTCAGAATAAATAAGACCATCCGGGGGACTCGAACATAGGCGCTAGGGGAGCACGATGGCTGTAGAAAATTGAACACAAACAAATTAACATGAATGCCACGAAACCTGGTATCAATATTTAGAATAAATAAGCACGTCCAGGGGATTCGAACGCGGGTGCTAGGAGAGCATGACAGCTGCAGCCCACCAACTGCGCTAGTATATCCGTCTCTCCGCACCATACAGGCTTGCCTGGAACGGTCATGTGCACGTGTTCCCCATTGTTATGGAAATAAAAATAAATTAAATGAGTTGATATTATCTATAATTTCCAAAATCTTTTTTTTAATCTGTATCCAAGTTTAGATGTATGATTCGGCGACGGAGATTGAAACTACCACATCTGACTCTCCCCAACATGGATGCTAGCCTTAAACGGCATCACGCGCGTGTACCCCATTTTATAAAAATAAAAATCAAAATGGATTAATATCTATGTTTTATCAACCTTTTACTTCGAATGATATATGCTCATACGACGGAGATTGAAACTCTCGTATCCGACTATCCCTAACCATGCATGTTGGCATTGGACAATCTCGATTACGTATATCCCATTTTTTGGCCGTGAACTGTATCATTTATGTGTGTCCCATTTTTTTGGCCATAAACAGTCTCGTTTATGTGTATCCTATTTTTATGAATATAAAAATAAATAAAATGTTTTCATATTATCTATATTTGCATAAACGTAACGTGTATCCAAGTTTAGATACATGTCGACCTCGGGGAATTCATTGTGGGCGGCGATGGTGAGGTAGTATGAGGAAGACGACACACACTGCGATCGGAACATGAAGGAGCCTGCGAAGGACGATGCCATGAGGTGATCGAATTGGGAGGCGCCTCCCACACCGACGTTGCTTCCACCGCCAAGGCACAGGACATTGCCGGATGACACCATTGGCTGGGTGCTGGCTTGATGATGGTCTGGGAATATTCCGGCGGAGAGTTCTGGGGCGGCCATGGTGGCGCCGGTGAGGCTGAGGCACATGTGTCCGGCGCCGCCGTAGACGCCGGCGTCGATTGGCGTCATGCGTGCGTTCTCCTATACCAGCACTTCCCAGAAGGCGCGTCGGGTGACGAAGCTATCCCTCCTGCATTTTTCAATAAGTTAAAGAGGAAATTAATCAACTTGTCAAATTATGTCATGGATATATTGCAATATGAATAATAATCGTAATAGTTTTATTTGACTATGTGTAATTCCTGGTGCTATAGTATCTTTACTGTGATCCACAACTCTTTCCTGGTGCAACGGAATTCCTTTTTATTTAATTTATCTACGATACATAGCATTTAGTATTGGAGGAAAACTGAACACAAACAAGTTTGGATGCTAGCTGGGAATCCTGGTTTCAACATTTAGAATAAATGAGAGCATATGGGGGACTCGAACATAGGCGCTAGGGGAGCACAACGGCCGTAGAAAATTGAACACAAACAAACATGAATGCTATGGAACCTGGTATCAATATTTAGAATAAATAAGCGCGTCTGGGGGGATTCGAACACAGAAGCTAGGGGAGCAAGACAGCTGCTGCCCACCAACCGTGCTAGTATATCCGTCTCACCGCACCATGCAGGCTTGCCTTGAATTGTCGCATGCGCGTGTTCCCCATTGTTATGGAAACAAAAATAAATTAAATGTGTTGACATTATCTATATTTTCCTAAATCTTTTTTAAATTTGTATCCAAGTTTAAATTTATGATCCACGACGGAAACTGAAACTCCCATATCCGACTATCCCTAACATGCATGTTGGCCTTGAACAGTCCCGTTTAAGTGTATCCCACTTTTTGGCCTTGAACAATATCATTTATGTGTGTCCCATTTTTTGGCCTTGAACAGTCTCGTTTACGTGTATCCTATTTTTATGAATATAAAAAATAAATAAAATGGGTTTATTTTATCTATATTTTCTTAAACATAAAGTGTATCCAAGTTTAAATGCATGTCGACCTCGGGGAATTTATTGTGGCCAGCGATGGTGAGTAGTACGAGGAAGACGACGCGCACTGCGATCGGAACATGGAGGAGCCCGTGGAGGACGATGCCATGAGGTGATCGAATTGGGAGGCGCCGCCCACACCGGCGTTGCTTCCACCACCAAGGCAGAGGACGTCGCCGGATGACGCCGTTGGCTGGGCGCTGGCTTGATGATTGTCTGGGAATATTCCGGCGGAGAGTTGTGGGGCGGGCATGGTGGTGCTGGTGAGGCTGAGGCTCATGTTGTCGGCCCCGCCGTAGATGCCGGCGTCGATCGGTGGCACACGTGTGTTCTCCTACACCAGCTTGTTGCACAAGGCGTGGTGGGTGACGAAGCTGTCCCTCCTGCATTTTTGAATAAGTTAAAGAGGAAATTAATCAACGTGTCAAATTATGTCATGGATCTATTGCAATATGAATAATAATCGTAATAGTTTTATTTGACTATGTGTAAGTCCTGGTGCTATAGTATATTTACTGTGACCCACAACTCTTTCCTAGCATCGGAATTCCTTTTTTTTATTTATGTATGATATATAGCATTTAGTATTGTAGGAAAACTGAACACAAACGAGCGTGGATGCTAAGTAGGAATCCTGTTCAATATTCAGAATAAATAAGACCATCCGGGGGACTCGAACATAGGCGCTAGGGGAGCACGATGGCTGTAGAAAATTGAACACAAACAAATTAACATGAATGCCATGAAACCTGGTATCAATATTTAGAATAAATAAGCACGTCCGTGGGATTCGAACGCGGGTGCTACGGGAGCATGACAGCTGCAGCCCACCAACTGCGCTAGTATATCCGTCTCTCCGCACCATACAGGCTTGCCTGGAACGGTCGTGTGCGCGTTTTCCCTATTGTTATGGAAATAAAAATAAATTAAATGTGTTGATATTCTCTATTTTCCAAAATCTTTTTTTTAATTTGTATACAAGTTTAGATGTATGATTCGACGATGGAGATTGAAACTACCGCACGAGACTCTCCCCAACATGGATGCTAGCCTTAAACAGCGTCACGTGTGTGTCCCCCATTTTATAAAAATAAAAATTAACAAAATGGATTAATATCTATATTTTATCAACCTTTTACTTCGAATCCATATTTAGATATATGCTCATAGCTCATACGACGGAGATTGAAACTCCCATATCTGACTATCCCTAACCATGCATGTTGGCATTGGACAATCTCAATTACGTATATCCCATTTTTTGGCCTTGAATAGTATCGTTTACGTGTGTCCCATTTTTGCCATGAACAGTCTCGTTTACGTGCATCCTATTTTTATGAATATAAAAAATAAATAAAATATTTTCATATTATCTATATTTGCTTAAACGTAACGTGTATCCAAGTTTAGATACATGTCGACCTCGGGGAATTCATTGTGGGCGGCGATGGTGAGGTAGTATGAGGAAGACGACGCGCACTACGATCAGAACATGGAGGATCCTGCGTAGGACGATGCCATGAGGTGATCACCGCCAAGGCACAGGACGTCGCCGGATGACGCCATTGGCTGGGCTCTTGCTTGATGATGGTCTGGGAATATTCCGACAGAGAGTTCTGGGGCGGCCATGGTGGCGCCGGTGAGGCTGAGGCACATGTTGCCGGCACCGCCATAGACGTCGGCGTCGATTGGCGTCATGCGTGCATTCTCCTATACCAGCACGTCCCAGAAGGCGCGTCGGGTGACGAAGCTATCCCTCCTGCATTTTTCAATAAGTTAAAGAGGAAATTAATCAGCTTGTCAAATTATGTCATGGATATATTGCAATATAAATAATAATCGTAGTTTTATTTGACTATGTGTAATTTCTGGTGCTATAGTATCTTTACTGTGATCCGCAACTCTTTCCCGGAGCAACGGAATTCCTTTTTATTTAATTTATCTACGATACATAGCTAGTATTGGAGGAAAACTGAACACAAACAAACGTGGATGCTAGGTAGGAATCCTTGTTTCAATATTTAGAATAAATGGGCGCATCCGGGGGACTCGAACATAGGCGCTAGGGGAGCACGACGGTTGTAGAAAATTGAACACAAACAAACATGAATGCTATGGAACCTGGTATCAATATTTAGAATAAATAAGTGCGTCCGGATGATTCAAACACGGACGCTAGGGGAGCAAGACAGCTGCAGCCCACCAACTGCGCTAGTATATCCGTCTCACCGCACCATGCAGGCTTGCCTTGAATTGTCGCGTGCGCGTGTTCCCCATTGTTATGGAAATAAAAATAAATTAAATGTGTTGATATTATCTATATTTTCCTAAATCTTTTTTAAATTTGTATCCAAGTTTAAATTTATGATCCAACGAAGGAAATTGAAACTCCCATATCCGACTATGCCTAACATGCATGTTGGCCTTGAACAGTCTGTTTACGTGTATCCCACTTTTTGGCCTTGAACAGTATCGTTATGTGTGTCCCATTTTTTGGCCTTGAACAGTCTCGTTTACGTGCATCCTATTTTTATGAATATAAAAAATAAATAAAATGGGTTCATATTATCTATATTTTCTTAAACATAACGTGTATCCAAGTTTAAATGCATGTTGACCTCGGAAAATTCATTGTGGGCAGCGATGGTGAGGTAGTATGAGAAAGACAATACACACTACGATCAGAACATGGAGGAGCCCGTGGAGGACGATGCCATGAGGTGATCGAATTGGGAGGCGCCGCCCACCCCGGCGTTGCTTCCACCGCCAAGGCAGAGGACGTCGCTGGATGACGCCGTTGGCTGGGCGCTGGCTTGATGATTATGTGGGAATATTCCGACGGAGAGTTGTGGGCGGCCATGGGGGTGCTGGTGAGAGTGAGGGTCTTGTTGTCGGCCCCGCCGTAGACGTTGGCATCGATCGGTGGCACGCGTGTGTTCTCGTACACCAGTTCGTTGCAGAAGGTGTGGTGTGTGACGAAGCTTTCCCTCCTGCATTTTTGAATAAGTTAAAGAGGAAATTAATCAACGTGTCAAATTATGTCATGGATATATTACAATATGAATAATAATCGTAATAGTTTTATTCTCTTTCCTGGGGCAATAGATTTCCTTTTTATTAATTTATCTATGATATATAGCATTTAGCGAGCATGGATGCTACGTAGTAATCCTGGTATCACATTTAGAATAAATGAGAGCATCTTGGAGATTCGAACACGGGCGCTTGGGGAGCACGACGGCCGTAGAAAATTAAACACAAACAAACATAGATGCCATAAAACTTGGCATCAATATTTAAATATTTAAGAATAAATAAGGGTGTCTGCGGAATTCGAACACGGACGCTAGGGGAGCACGACAGCTGCATCCCACCAACTGTACCACAAGTGACAAGTCCCAAGCCCAACTTGATCAACAGCGCTATAGTCATTTGTTGCACCAAGGCACCACAAGCCATATATGCCAAATCGAGTTTTATGCGAGAAAACACAATAACTACATGGTAAACACATGACATGGGAATCCTATAGGTTGTATATACCGGGCACCCTGCCCCACAAATATATTAAACAATTGTGTGCATCAATCAGTTGTTTGTAGTTCGGGTACACATTAACCAATTGACTGCGTTTTACATTTAGTTAATAAGAAAGAAACGCAAATTTAGAAATCAAAATATATAAATCACATACATAAGAGCAAGTTTAGTAATATAGCTAACTTGTGAGCTATAATCGCACTTATAGCCAATATTTATAATAGATAAACTATAAGATTGGCTCTAATGTTCTCGTTCTATCTCTTTCTCTCACGTATATTTGTCTTGAAGCATGTGTAGAGCTAGCTCTTGCTCTTGCATGAGAGCCAACCTTCTCTTTTTTTCATTGTCTCTCTCCTCCACATAAGCATATAGCCAACTTACCACCTACTATTACTCCAAATAAGCATATAACCAACTTACCACCTACTATTAAACTTGCTCTAATATGCTAAAACTTATCTGCACGCATATATCTAGCTAATCAATTTTTAGATTAATGGATTACCGGTCTTGACTTCAAAGAAACTACAACCAATTATTACAAAGTCTGAAAAGTTCACACACTAATTTAGCTTAAACATGAAGTCACAGACCACTAAGCATAAGGAAGAACAAAAAGCCACTAATTTAGCTTAAACATGAAGTCACACACCACTAAGCATAAGGAAGAAAAAAAAGCATTAAAAAGATTAGCATTATTCAATTCTATTGCTAAATCTCCAACCAAAGTGCCGAAAAACATGCATTGCCAAAGTCTCTAACTTCCGACAAGCAACATTGATGGCCTCCTTGTTCTTTTCATGATTTTGTAGGTTTGCCCAAAACCGTAGTCAATACGTCACTCTGAACATGACCTGCAAATATGATTTTGGTAGGGATTTGTGAAAAACCATTTCATTCCTACTCAACCAAAGAGGCCAGCATATTGCGGATACTCCTATTAACATCAGATTTTTACTGAATACTTTTGCCAAATAACCAATCCCCTCCCAAATCATCAAAATTGTTAGATGCTCTTAACACCAAAGATATATACACACCTCCAAATTAGTTTGGCATAATGGCAATCAAAGAACAGATGTTGGATAGTTTCGTCGCGCATTAAAAAACAACACTTTAAACTACCTTCCCAATTTCTTTTAACTAAGTTATCTTTTGTCAAAACAACCCCCTTAAAAAGATACCAAAGAAAAACTTCAATCCTTATGGGTATTTTTAACTTCCAAATTCCCCGCAAAAATACTTCCTAATGTCTTTATTTCTATATGTATAACCATTATTTATTAAAGCGGAATATATAGAGTGGACAAAAAGTATTTCATTTTGATGCAACTTCCATCTAAACACATCAGGCTCGTTGTTCAATTCACATGTATCCCATCAATTACTACCATATATAAATATATGCACCCCGTATAATATGCCGTAAGGACACACCCCCATTGTCGATGCGTGTGCTCGATATGCAGGGATCCCGGGGACCCCTTTTTGGTTCGGCACAGGGGTGCGGTAGACCAAGGCCTGAGTTAAGGGAAAGAAGAAAGTGGACAGGAGAGAAGCCCACTAAACACGCATGACACAGGAATATTTATACAGGTTCGAGCCGCTGGGAAGCGTAATACCCTATTCCTGTTCTTGTTGTCTATATGGTGGATGAAGAATTACAAGGAGGAGTTCTCTCCCAGGTGGTGCTAGAGCTGATGACTGAGACGTGCTAATTGTTATGGAGTAGCCTTATGATTTTCTTGGTCAAGGTTCAACTTCCCAATAATCCTCCTTTTCTATGAAGGACCAGGGCCTCCTTTTATAGTTCAAGGGGACACCACAGTAGTCCTGGGTTTTCCAACCCCACTGCTAACGTCGTGGAGCAGCTCGTGCTTTGTCTTGTCAGGGGTCATGCTCCTCTTCTGTTCATGTCACCACGTTGCGATAGCTGGTGAAGAAAAACGGGCAGCGTGGCCTCCATGCTGCCGACGAAGTGTATGGTCATCCTACCTAACCTCCCATGGGGCCTATCTGTCAGCGGGCCACCAATGGTGCCAGGGGCGCCATCATACACTCAACCCTCTCTGCCCCTCTCCCACGCAGCCGCCCGTCGCATTAAATGCGACGGCGACTGGACGTGATGAGGGGTGCACGCCTCTGACTGCGCGGTCATTCCACGGTCACAGGCTGGAGACTTTTTCCACCGTCTCCCGTGCAAAAAGATGATGATGACGACGCTTTGACAGACGCGCCTCACTTCGTATTAAATGCGACGGGACAGCGCTTGAGCACTATTCCCGCGTTGAATAGGGCGGCTGGCAGCCGGACTGGTCCCTCCGACGGGAGGGGTGCGGGGTGGCGTGGCCAGGGTCCGGGTGTTCCAGAACCCCTTCCCTAGAGGGATAACGGCCTCCAGGCAGCCCCCGGGCCTGACCCCCTCGGGGTGGCCACGTGGCCACCCGTGGCCCGAACCTTTCAAGATGATTCAAGTATTTTGTCATCGGGTGACGCTTACGCAAATGTGTCCTTCCAATCACGTGTCGCATCCTCAGCATACCCCCGGACCGGTATCGCCGACACCCATCATTGCTATCGCATTTTTTTTACATTCTCTGTCTTGTACTGGTTAGTTTGGCATGTGTTATCGAGCCATAACAAAATAATGTGTACTATTACTGTTTGATAAATTCCTTTCTGACCTATTATAACGCATGAATACATGCATATGCATGTGGATGGTTTACATCTGTGGCACGAGAGAGAGAGAGAGAGAGAGGAAACAGTGAAGAAAAGGTTGTGCATGTGATGATCTGACCTTAATATTCTGCGTCCACAAGAATCTTTCTCCTTACATTAATTAATTAGTACTAGATGAAGTAATTGAGAACTATATATGCACAAGTTTAGATTGACAAAGGACAAAACCATGTACTCTCAGCAAGCTAAAAAAACGATCACAGCCAGCTAGCTGTAATTTATGCCTGCAATGTCACGAGGCTACCTATAGTGTGAACGGTGAACCGTTACAGTACCGAGCCATGCTTGCTCATCACATGATCAATTAAGGAATTAAGGACTTCTTTAGTTGCTGTAATTTTTTTTTAAAAATGTCACATGCGACTTTTAACTGAACGTCGAAAGGGATTTCGGACACGAAAGAAAAAAAACTAATTTCATAATTCGCCTGTAAAACATGAGATGAATTTATTAACCTTAATTAATCCATCATTAGCACATATGGTTACTAAACACTTATGGCTAATCATAGACTCGAAAGATTCATCTAGCAATTTACATACAAATTGTATAATGAATCAAATTGTACAATGAATTTTCCTTTTAATCTATATTTAATGATCCATACATGTGTCAAAACATTCGATGGGATGGTTTTGGACAATTTTTTTTTCAACGAACAAGGCCTAATTGAACAAAACAATGCGAGCATTATTTGCAACGTTGTATAGCAAAATCGTATATAACGTACGGTAGATTAGACGAAACTCCTTAAAGGCAATAGAGTGCATGCATATATATTTCACTCTGCTGTAATTACGTACGTAGTACCACATAATTTTTCTCATTTTTGGTAGGATTTTTTTATTGAAAAATGGTAGGATAGTTTAGGGTTCGCATGATGCATCGATCTATAAATACCAGATCTTAAGTTCCAAAAAAAAATACCAGATCTTCTTTCACAAAAACAAATCTCTAGCTTCTTTCAAAATATAAAGAGTAAATTTCACTAAACTACATGTTTTGTGGTCTAAATTACAGAAAACTACGTATAGTTTAACACTTCTCACTTAACTACATATATCATGGTACAAATGTTTGACAAAACTACACTAGGTTTCACAAATCTACACTATTAAAAAATCCTTAAATAGCATAGCTTTGTGAAACATTTGTATCATAATATGTGTAGTTAAGTGACAAGTGTTAAAGTGTACGTAGTTTTCTGTAACTCAAACATTAAAATGTGGTTTTGTGAAATTTACTCAAACATAAATACCAGATGTATGCCTCAACTGATGTATGCGCTGCCATTAATTAACTACTAGTTAATTAGATAATGATTCAATACACTAAAAAACGGAAAGTTTTGTGTGAGCTAGTTAGGTGAAACTGTGACTCGCACTGTCGCACATAAATGTGTGTTACACTAACTAGCTACAGAGATTAATTAGATCAATGGAGAATCAACATGTGTACGTATTCATTGGAAATGCTACGCCTACTCTCTCTCTCTCTCTCTCTCTGTGTGTGTGTGTGTACGCGCGCGTCGCCGTATGGTACGTAGTACACCTTGATTTCTCGTATTAGAGAGCGGATCGAGCATGCATGGAAAGCTAGCTTGATTCATTGATTAGAGGAGCACTTTATACTTTAATTGAGTGATGCAGGCTACGTACGTACTTGGCCTTTGCCTGTTATTATGAGCTAGTAGCATTCAGTACATCAATTCGAGTGGTATTGCACTTTTTGCACAGCGGAGTGATTGATCAATTGATTAATTAGGCTATATGCATGCAACGGCATATCACACGCATATGCATCCATAACTTTCACTCGAATGACGATTTTTCGCTTCAGAAACTGGCCTCTTATCTATGATAGATATGTGGAGGGAACCTCTCTCTACAGTCAAAACAAAGGGAGACAGAGACCATCTCCATGTCATTTCGAAATTAAGGGTGAGGGGAACAATCAAAGCACTGTTAGTTATCACATAATAAATGACGCAACGGGTCCAACTGGAGTGATGATTGAGCCCTGATGATGCCGGGAGAAGAAGCCAAATCAAGATGACTCAAAAGATGAAAAGGACCACAAAGTGCATAATCAATTACTACTGCTTTCCTCTCCTCCTTTCTCCCACCAAAAAGATGGTCATGTCCTCATCGTCAGTACATGCTACGAATTGCTAAGCTGACCGAGTAACATGTACCCCTAGATAGTCTCATACAAAGCCTAGGTTGTAAACGATGCCAAACTACCCCAGGGTATGTTGTACATAGTCTCATAATTAATATATTATATAAAGCAGTAGGAGTAGGTTCGAAATGATGTTAAACTGCTACCTCATGTTATGTTGTACTCCTACCTCTTTGTGATCACAAGTTATTCATTTAATTGCTAAATATCTTGATTGATGTCATAGCGAATCGTTATTAATAAACTTTTGTAAGCCAATTAACCGACACTGATAGGCACATAGCTGAAAGGGACATAAAGAATCATGCAAATACAAATAAGACGTATGTAGTGCAATTTAGCTTGACAAAGATATTTGCTATGAGTCAACGAAGAAACGCAACTTAGCCAATCGTTTTCAATTATACTAAACTTCATCATGTTGAATCAATACAATAATATATACCAACACAGCAACACACATAAGAGTGCAATCAAAGTCTCTTCGATCGCATATATACGTATATATCTTATCCCGCAACATGCTGAGAACTTATTCAAATCCATAATTAACTACGGTCACATATACTGGTAATTACTCGAAATATACATTAGATTGGCGCATTGCATGCCGATTGCGCATGGAAGAATTAAAACGAGGCTTAGTCAAGGAGTATAATCAAATGAACTTTTTTTTCGCAAATCAACAGATTAACCAATATAAAAAGACCTATATGTGAGTTGGTATAGGTCGGGTCATTTACAGTGATTATCAGGCCTAATTAAAGCCGGGCAGAATAGACGTTGGAGGGTCGAGGGAGAGCGAAAGGGAAAGTGAAGCTAGCAAGCAATAGTATAGCTGAAAGCAAGACCCCTTTCTTACGCTGAAAAGGGGGAGGTGCCTGCCCTGCCATGGGATTACCAAGCAAGGACAGGAGCGGATGTTCTTCTTGCATCTTGTCTCAATTGGACGTTAATTAGCCGCTCGTCGCTCGATCCATACATTACATGAGGGTGGGGCCACTCGCCTTGTCTTCTCCTTGCTATCCCCACTTGCCAATCCTTCGATTCTTCTTGATTCCATTCCTCCTATCCATCAACGAAATGTACAGAGCTACAAGTAGCTAACTTCAGTAAATCAATGGAAATCTGTATATCTCGATCTCTCTCGATCAAATCGTTACATATCACGTATATGTAAAACAAGTAGGTGACTCAAATTGTGGCTCTGAAAGTACAATCTAGGTTGATCGTCTAATTAAGTTTATGAAAGAATCAATCAGGATGGTATTGTTTCTATTACTCCCTCATTATTGTTATGAAAATAGATGCACAACGGAGACACGAATTATACGTAAAAAACCCTTACGGAAAAAAAACCACGGGCGCCGACCGGCAAAATCACTATAGAGGAGTTTGGTACAAATGCAGGGGAATTACGAAGGGACGTCGACTCTTCCCGTGCAGCTTACAAGAGTATATATAGGGGAAATAATAGAAGACTCCTAATAGAAAAAGACATATAGTCCTACTAGAAAAGTAATCCGACATATATATGGTAGAATTCGAATCACATAACAACAATCTCCACCTTGAGACGAATTTCCTCTTGTAGGATAATAAACACCAATCACCAAGAACACTTTTATAGGTAAAACTTACCGCGCGCTAAATAGTCACTAGGACTAAACAGTAACACCCACCAAGCTTGAGCAAAGCTCAAACTTAGTGGCTGGAACCGGCTTCGTCATCATATCCGCCGGATTATCATGAGTATTTATCTTGCATACTTTGACATCACCTTCAGCAAAAACACCTCGAATAAAGTGATATCTCACATCAATGTGCTTTGTTCTCTCATGTAACATCTGATCTTTTGTAAGGCAAATTGCACTTTGACTATCACAAAATATATCAATGCAAGACGTATCTCTACAAAGCTCAGTGTATAAACCTCTGAGCCAAATCGCTTCTTTACAAGCTTCAGAAATAGACATATACTCCGCTTCGGTAGTAGATAAGGCAACAGTTGCTTGCAAACTGGCCTTCCAACTAACAGCACATCCACCAATAGTGAAAACATACCCAGTGAGCGATCTTCGTTTATCCAAATCTCCAGCAAAATCTAAATCCACATAACCAACAAGTCCATCTCTAGAACTCCCAAACT
>CM002487.1:14667424-14682796 GCA_000325765.3 Leersia perrieri
GGCTGTTCGAACTCTTGTCCCTCGATTTATTCTTTGTGTTTCTTTCAGTTTGCCTGCCCCGAACAGCCAAGCCTTCTGCTTGAGAACCAGAATCTTCAGACGGCACCATCTTTTTCATCTTTTCCTTGACATGCTAAGCATCATAAACTTCTTGTAAGGTTAGAGTATCACGACTATATAATATGGTATCTCTGAAGTTTGCATATGAGCTAGACAACAAACACAATAAAATAAAGCCTAAATCTTCATCATCATATTTTACCTCCATAGACTCAAGGTCAGCAACAATTTTCTTGAAAGTGGAGAGATGATCCATCACGGACCCATCGTCTTGCAACCGGTGCAAGAATAACTTTTGCTTTAGGTGCATCTTGCTGGTCAGATCCTTTGTCATGCATATTTGTTTCAGCTTCAACCACAGCGCGGCAGCTGTTTTCTCCTTTAACACCTCCTGAAAAATATTATTAGATAGATGAAGATGAATATATGACAAAGCCTTACGATCTCACTTTTTATCATCATCAGACCAATTCCGAGAATCCTTGTCAAATCCAGTTAAAACATCATCCAGATCTTGTGGTGCAAGAATTGCACGCATGTTCACTTGCTACAATGAAAATCTTGTGTCTCGGTCCAAAAGAGGTAGATCATATTTTAAACTCGTCATTGGGAATAAATCCTGAATATGCTAGTATTAATTGTGGAACCCTAGCAGAGACGCGAAAACCGGTGCTCGGAACGATGCACTAGACGATGATCTGATAATTTTTTTTTGGTACACAAGCTTGGTGAACGTAGCAATTTAAATCTGGAAAAGGAAAACTGTACTGTAGTGGATGGATGGATTGATCTGAACGCTTCACGTCCTCCGGGCGCGTACACAAGTAGTACTGCCTCCTGCTTGCGTCGTGCGCTGCTGCCTGCCTTTAATCCGGAGTGCGCTCTGCTGCTGCTCCGACTCGGAGTCAACCAGATTGATCTCGCCGGAATTAATCAAACCGACAAATCGACTCCGCTTCGGTCTGGCCGAAAAACAATCTTGCCGGAATAACAAAACCAACGACTCGTGACGACGGCCACGAACAAGTCCGACGAGTGTGGCAGATCGATCAACAGGCGACGGCGTGGTGGTGGATCCGATCTCCGTGCTCTGATACCACTTGTTATGAAAATAGATGCACAACGGAGACACGAATTTTACGTGAAAAAACCTTACGGGAAAAAACCACGGGCGCCGATCGGCAAAATCACTATAGAGGAGTTTGGTACAAATACAGGGGAATTACAATGGGACGTCGACCCTTCCCGTGCAGTTTACAAGAGTATATATGGGGGAAATAATAGAAGACTCTTAATAGGGAAAGATATGGAGTCCTACTAGAAAAGTAATCCGACATATATATATGGTAGAATTCGGATCACATAACAACAATTATAATAATGTACATCTTGTTTGATCGTTCATCTTATTAAAAAGTTATGAGATATACAAACGGTATGCCATGTTTAAAATATCTTAAATAATAAAATAAATCTTGAATCAATAATCCCGTAAACTTTTGAATAATGGTCAAACATACATATAAAAAAATAAATGACGTTATATATTTTGGAAAGGAGGAAGCATGTGAGAAGCTCATAACTATTTGTTCTTTAAACCACGAATAACACAGTTTACAAATTTTTGTTAAGTTAGTATTTGTCATTTTCGGCAAATTCCCAGCTAGCACGTAACTATATGCGTAAACTGCATAGAGCCTTGATGAGAGAAGAAACACGGTGTCGGGCTATAGCGAAACATGCCATGATAGAGATATATACGTTGTACGCATGGGTCCAATAATAATGCAAAAATGCGCTATCAAACATGCATGCATAGATCGATCGATATGGGATGGAATATGGAGCAGCTGTGTGTATGCAGTTTGCATGGTGAATCATGCACGGCTTGACCGCGTGGAAATCGATCGGCCAGAGCCCAGAAGCATGCAGCAGTCATACTCTGACCCTGTCGACCCAGGTTGATCATCAGACTTTATCCGTGCAGCAAATATGTATGCTGATATGCATATATATGCTCATCCTGAATTGATGATGCTGATATATATGAAACGATCAGTAATGCAACTGAACATGGATGGATGCACGGGTATATGTATGTTGCGAGATTCCGCTTGTCGCCTCGGACCAATTAAGAGGAGAAAGTACTACTGTGCCTCCATTGTTCCCGCTATCTGCTGTGTGCGCCCTGTCCTGATCGATCACAAATATAATATGTTCACATCCATCGATTAATTCGAACGATTAACCACCTGCTTATTGCTGAGCTAGCTATATACTAGATAGATGCCTTCTTTTTTTTCTTTTCTGCGGGGACTAGACAGATGCCTTCGTTCCCTGCAAGATTCAAACAAACTGTACATCCATCTATTGATCGTGCAGTATATATAGTAGTTGGTCTTGGACCCTGTTTGGATATAGGGCACTTTTTTTTTAAGTCCCTGTTATCTCGGATGTTTGGACAATAATTAGAAGTATTAAATATAAACTATTAATAAAATCCATCCCATACTTTGGACTATTTCACGAGACAAATCTATTGAGCCTAATTAGTCCATGATTAGCGAATGTGATGCTACAGTAAATATTTATTAATCGTAGATTAATTAGGCTTAAAAAATCATCTCGCTAATTAGCTTTTATTTATGCAATTAGTTTTATTATTAGTCTATATTTAATACTCCTAATTGATGTGCAAACATCCAATGGGACACGAACTTAAAAAAAGTCTCTGGATCCAAACAACATCTTAGTTTGTGGCCAAGTACCGACCATTCAGTGTTGCGAGCCGAGGAATAATTAACGTACGTACTTTTACGTGCACGTCGTTTTTCACACGCGTGCAAGTACGTTTCTGTTCATGGTGATGGCACGTAGTGTCGTACGGTCCAACCCTACCTCTGTCCCAAATACTTGCCCCAGGCCCCAGACTCTCTTCTCTAGCCCACTCGCCTTCCCCCTCCGCCCTCTCTCTTCTTCTTCTTTTCTGCAACTCCGGTGGCAGTGGCTCACCCACAGGCATCGGTCATTCCGCATCTGTCGTTAATTGATCACCGGCTTCCATCCTCGTGGGTCGTGGCTTTCATGGTGCCACCGCCATCGCACCGTCTGTCCACCGTAGGTCTGGATATCGGCTCGACCATCTGTCCATCTCTAAGAATAAGGAAACTCCGCCCATTTCCCCACTCCTAAGCCCCTCTCTTTCCCCACCCCCACCTCTAGAATCCTAAATCGTCTTCGTCGTCGTAGCCTGCCGGAGTCGAGAAAGCAGATTGCGACTTCGTTGTGAGAGCACGCTACGTACGTTAACGTTGCTCTTGGAGCCAGCCATGAGCCATCTCCGGCTGTTAGATACGGCTAAACCATGCGCGTGCACTGATCAACTTTTACGCGGTCGTACCGTCGTCGTGTGCGCCGGCCGCCGACGAGAGAACTATTATGCTCGATGATCACCTACTTAATTTGGACACGTACGGCCTTCATCGATCGGTACCAGCCTCACACCACCTGACATGTGGGCCCGGCCACCTGATACCTGCCGTCGTTCGTCGTTTTCGTCTTTGGAATTTCGATGCACCAGCTACCACCTGATACGAACGTTCGGATCGATGGCGACTAGCCGGTCTGATTTGATGATGATACGAACAAATAGTACTTGGGCCGGGCCGAATGTTGAACTCAGCCCATGTATTTACATGGCTTTTTGTTCGGCTACGGGCCGACGTTGTTCTAAAATAAAGAGGTTACGGCCCGAGCAGACAAACTAATATCTATCGTGCGAGCTGTTCTGATCACTGGGTGTAAGGATCTGCGATCGATGGCCAGTTTTCAAGCGTTACGACGGTACAAGTTTTACTCAGAACAAAAAGTTGTTCAATCGCCGAGCTGCTAAGCAAATTAAGTCAAGGGATATGGTAGAGCACATGCTCCAGTTCAGATACAGGTTTTTCATGTCACCGTGGCCATCTCTTCAGATAATGCTGGGTATATATCTTCCATGAATAAAGTTTTTTTTTAATCTTTGAAGCATCAGCACTTGGCAGTAGCTGTACCGATTAATTGAAACGTTGGCCACGAGGAGCAAGCCAGCTACCAGTGATGGCAATATCATCAATACAGTGAAATAAACAAACTTTACTATTCAGTATCAGAAGTAATCCATGTCATACGCCCATGCCAACACCATCTATACTACATTGTGATTGTGAGCTCTCTCCAAGAACGAGCTACAATGCTCTGAACTGGTCTGAACCCAAACAATCGGTCTGTAGCTTTTACCCATGCCACAATTAGGCTCATCCTCGAGTGATGAAATGTCAGGGTATGCATCTTCTCTAGAAGGCCCAGTACTGAAGCCTAGCAGGCCCACATTGAAAGCCCGATGCATTAATAGATCTCGAAACAGTGCCTACAAACAAAATGGAGTGTTTTTCGTTCGTCTCTAACAGGTTGAGTAGAACATGAACAGAACAGTAGCGATCATAATTCCACAAATTAAAAAGATGTCCATTAGAAGCCGCAGGAGATACAGTGGAAGATTCAGCTCTACGTGGACGAGATTTTCCCACATAAAATAAATAATGCGTGAACTACTTCATGGTGCCGCATTTTAAACAAATCCATAGTACACGAGTTGATCACAAATCTAAAATATTTGTTGCAGTACTTCTTGCAGAAATGTGCATGCCGTGTGTGATGATTTTTTGTCTATTTTTTTCATGATAAGAAGGCCGACCAAAAAGATTTGAGTATGCTATCTATCATGCCAGAATTGATGTTGCATATGGTGCCTGCCTCGATGGCGATTTGTTCACGAAACCACACGTTGTGAGTTTTTTTAAAAAAAAAAAAAAAGAAAAAGAAAAGAAAAGAAGAAGCGCTATCAGCATCCGATTGCAACGGATTGCAAAAACTGTCTTGGGGCTAGCTCTTGAAGTCTTGATAGTATGATTAATTTTATTTTATTTTTTGAGAATTATACGGTACAACTCAGACACTCACAACGCACGTACACTCACCCCTATGAACGCACGCACGCAAACCCTATCCCTATGAGCATCTTTAAAGACTGGGCCGACAAATTCTTGAGATTGACGAAGTCACCATGGACGCCTCGCTGTCGACGGGTACGTCGCTTACCTTGATAGTATGATTAATTATTACACAAGTACCATAAAAAATATTAGAGAAGTGGTCAGCGCTGAGAACCAATGAAGACAGACAGCGGATAAATAACTACCCACAGGTGCACAACATGAAAAGGACCAAATTTGTTATCTTAAATGATTCGCCTTCATCTTTTCCTGTTTTTCGTTTAAGAAATACTCCTTGAACTAAAAAAACTAGCATGCGCTCAGCGTGATATTGATCTGGTTGATCTCCATAAAAGGGTTGGAGTAGTCGAGTTTATATGTCGGTGAAAATTAAGTGTCGACCTTTTTTCCTCGTATGTTTTATCCCATTATTTTTTAATTAGTAGTTTGTCTTGTTGCATCTTTGCTATAGTATCCGTCGTATTCTTTTAATATTTTGCAGCCATGTAGTTAGACGGACTCTATCATGTTAATCCTAACTTAGGCCTCAATTGGATGAGGCCATGATAAATTATTGTTTAAGTAAATTAATTAGACCTTACCGGTTAGAGCGGATCTGTATTTCACATGCATAGCATCTGATTTAGGCGACACGTATATTTTCATTTCATTTTTTATTCCGGGTATGTTAAAAGAAGTTCCACTACACATGTTGTTATGTCATATATCATGTATATATAATGATGGCAAAGTTGCATGATATAACCAAACTTTCAAAATTTTAAATTTAGACTTTTACAAAGGCTCTACTAGTGTTCAATTGGATTTCCTATAATTAAATCCCTATCTCCTCGATTATGCATGTATCATAGTGCTAACTGAAATTTAGTATCACGTGATTTAAATAAAAGTATGTGTTAAACCTAGTGCACATTTTAGCCCATGGATGTAAAGCACAGTTTACTCATTGTTTCTATGGTTCTCTTAAAAACTCAAGTGACAAAAATTACCCCATTTGTGTATATTATAGATTATAGATTATCATAGATTCATGTGCACACTTCTTAAACTTCTAAACGGTACAAGATATATAAGTTTCTTAAATTAGTCTAAAAAGCAACCATTTGAACTTTACGATGATTAAATTATCATTTTATACCCTTAAATCCCTTACAAAATCATATAATCCATCATCTAGCATTTGCACAAAACATATTAATAATTAATTTCAAATCCTTTTTTTTATGAGAAACTAACAGCGTCGCAAGATCATGTATCAATACGATGATCGCCTACAATTCCATCCGAAGATGCTATCATATTGGGAGAGTGTGAAACGAAACTGAATCTCTAGAAAACTCTACAGAACGTGTAGTTTCCTTATTCTCCAAAGACGCCCACACTAGTTAAGTCCCCTGTCACGTACGTACTGACTGTCACGACCGACCTATGACACGTCAGCAAAAATTCAAAGCCTGGCAGCTTGAGTCAACGCCCCATGCCGGGCAGGTTCGCCGGCGACGACGACCCTCGCCTTGACCTCCGCCGCCGGCTTGACGCAGAGGCCGCGCGCCATGTCGCGCAGCTTGAGCTTCTGCACCTTCCCCGTTGAATTCTTGGGCAACTCGTCAACAGACACCACCTTCCTCGGCACCATGTAGTGCGCCATCCTGCCCCGGCAGAAGGACACCAACTCCTGCCCGGTGACCACCTCGCCGGCGGCGGCGAATTCCGGCTTGAGCGCGACAAACGCGCACGGCGTCTCGCCCCAGTGCGGGTGCGGCATGGCCACCACTGCCGCCTCTCTCACCGCCGGGTGCCCGTACAACGCCGCCTCCACCTCCACGCTGCTGATGTTCTCCCCACCGGAGATGATCACGTCCTTACACCTGTCCTTTATCTCCACGTACCCATCGGGATGAACCACGCCGACATCGCCGGTGCGGAACCACGCGCCGTCGCGCCCGAACGCCTCCGCCGTGGCGCGCTCGTCGTTGAGGTATCCCTTCATCACGCTGCTCCCTCTTATCACCACCTCCCCCATCGTCACGCCGTCTCGCGGCACGCTCGCCGTGGTCGTGGCGTTGACGACGTCGGCGTCGGCGAGCGTCACGGCGCTGACGCCCTGCCGCGCCTTGATTTTCGCGCGATCCGGCGGCGAGAGGGCGTCCCACTGCCTCCGCCACTCGCACACCATCACAACCCCGGTCGCCTCCGTCATGCCGTACGCGTGCGTCACACGAAACCCAAGCCGCTCGACACGTTCCAGCAGCGGCGCCGGCGGCGGCGCGCCACCGGTCAAAACCTCCACGACGCCGCGGCGTCGCCCGCGACGCCGCGGCGCGTCGAGGAGGATGTGGAAGAGGACGGGCGCGGCGCACATGTGGGTGACATGGTGGGCGTCGATGGCGGAGTAGATGGCGTCGGCGGTGGGGGAACGGATGATGACGTTGGCGCCGCCGCGAGCCGCGACGCCCCAGGTGAGAGTCCACCCGTTGCAGTGGAACATAGGGAGAGACCAGAGGTAGACCGGCTCGTGGCCGACGCCCCACTGGAGGAGGAGACCGATCGTGTTCAGGTACGCGCCACGGTGGCTGTACACGACGCCCTTGGGCGATGACGTGGTGCCCGACGTGTAGTTGAGCGACACGGCGTCCCACTCGTCGTCCACCTGACACCGTGGCGGGTGGCTCGCCGTGTCGCCGCGCGCCACGAGTTGCTCGTACTCGAGATGGTCACTGTTGTTGATGCCGGTCGGGTTGTCGATGTCGTCGATGATGACGAGGAGTGGCGGCGAGGTGGTGACGTGGACGATGGATTTGAGCGCGTCGGTGGCGACGTGGATGTACTGGTAGTCGACGAAGAGGAGCTTGGGGTGGGCGTGGTTGAGGATGGTGGCGACGCCGGCCGCGTCGAGGCGGGTGTTGATGGCGTTCAGCACCGCGCCGCCGGCCATCGGCACGGCGAAGTGCATCTCGTACAACGCCGGCGTGTTCGGCGACAGAACGGACACCTGCACAAATAAATTAATTAATCTCAAATGCATACATGGTTGATCGGTGCAAAAATTATTAGCACACGTGAGACACGCATGGAGAGTGACATTATATATATATACTCCAATCATTTTTTTTATGACGTTGGTTAGCAAAAAAACTCAAAAATAAGGTAACCGACGTTATATATTTGTGTTCAGTGGGAGTACATGTATAAGTAATAAATGCTTACGACGTCGTTTTTGGAGACGGCGAGGGATTGGAGGGCGGCGGCGAGACGGCAGCAGCGCTGGTGAGTCTGGCGCCATGTGAAGGTGGTGGAGCCGTAGACGACGGAGGTGCGGTCGGCGTAGACGGAGGCGGCTCTGGAAAGGAAGGTGATGGGGCTTAAAGGGACGTAGTTAGCGTCTCTCTTAGGAAGGCTATCCATGTCTTAGTTGCTTCTTAATTAACTCTCTTAGTTTCTCTTGAAATGTGGTAGCTAGAATGAGATCGATCGAGCAGGAGCAGCTAGCTAGCAGCAGCGCACGCAAAGATGCTAATGACCAGGCAGGCAGGCAGTATAGGTGTGTGCGAATGAGAGGAGTGAGCGTGCAAGGTCGTGCTCTTATAGTGTTGGGGGGGAGGAGATGGCGTAATTGACGGGTTAGTGGTGTAAATTAAAAAGATGTTTGTAACCGGGGTGATATTGTTCACGTCACAAGAAAAGAACAGAATAGAGTTCTATGCACAAAGTTAATAGAGCCACGTTGCCTGCAGTACTTGTACATATCCACGTGGACATAGAGACCGGGTTTTTGATCCATTTTATAAAAAAATATTAAATAAAGAGAATTTTCTTTAAAACTCTAAATACAGAGAATTGTTGTGATGCATTTGAGTACAACATACTTGTAGTACTAGCTTACTTGTTTTATCACATCGAGCCAAAAAAAATTCTGAGAAACGGTTGACTAGAAGTTAAGAATTTCAGCTTTCGACTAGTAGCTGGGTTTTTTTATGTATTCTGTAGTGGTAGATTCTTAGAACTAATCTATGTACGTACTGTTGAGGGAGCTAGAAATTGTAAGAGTAACTATATATTCTATCCAAATAAGCCCAATATAAACATATATTTCTTGAGAGCTTTTACTGACCTCAAGGTATATATCAAAGCATAATCCAACTATTTATTTCATTGTAGTATTATAAATAAACAGCTAATTTTTCTTTTATTTTAATACCTCGAGATATCGGTACTTCGAGGTATACTCCTTCTGTCACAAATACGAAATATGTCTTTTTGTTTGGTTGTGTGCATTTTAGATGCATATATCAGGTATGTAATGTCAAACTTCTAAACCTTTGATTATCGATTGATTATACGTGTGCAATTCACCCTCGGCATAACTACTAGTTCTGCAAAAATAAAATTGCTGCCTTCGTAATCTTTTGATTGCTCATTAGATGCGGCAGAATTCAAACATTTGGCAAACTCATCATACCTCTTTTTTTTTAGCGAAACACCAAGAAAGATGTGCTCGAGGGGCTGTAATATCGTGTGTATTACTCTCTTCTTTCTAAAAATAAATGATGTAGTTGACTTTTTAAGTTATATTTTTATCATTTAGTTTATTTAAAAAATTTATATAATTATTAATTGTTTTTCTACCATTTGATTCATTAATAAATACACTTTAAACATGACATATTGTATATTTTATAATTTTTTTTAATAAAATAAGCACTTAAATGTATCTTAAAACCAACGGTGTCATACAATTTCAGAAGAGTACTTGGGCCTGTCACCTCAGATATGCGTAGCAAGACTAGGAAAAAATACTTCAACGTAGACTGGGTTGATTACATTCTCTCAGCTTAATTCCAGTCCGGCAACTACCGGTCAGTCGTCAGAGTCGCACAATTGATATATAGCAGCTCTCGATGAATCGGTTCAATTCTTCTGTGCTTGACGGCTGTTTCCATAGCTTGGAGATTCGTCGTCGCGACTCGCGAGTGAGAAACTGCATGGAATTTCTGCTGAACTAACGTACCAGTACCGTGCATGCAAGCAGTAGCGAATTTTTATTTGAGAACTAAGCAGTAGCGAATGCAAGATAGCCAGCCAGGGACAAGGATTGATCCCCAACCTAGATGCATTTGCACCTAGTTATGCATGAGGTTTAAACAGTTATACAAAAATTTTAAAAAACATATATAGTTAGATTAATTGAAATAATATAAGGTAGTAGTACACAAACACACAACTTGAAATTTGATTGACACTTGGAGAAATGTACGTAAATACCAAAATTTAGCACTGCTAATTAATACAATTTGTTATTTTTATTTCTCCAAATGTAGATCAAATTAAAAGTTACATGTTTGTGAGCTAACTTACATTATCCCAATACATATTACCAAATTATTCTAAATTTATATATAACTATTTATAACACCTGTATAGATTAGGTTCAAACGCACTTAGGGAAATGACTTTCCAAGCTAGACGGGCGCCTCCATCTCCGTCGTCAAAGCAGAGAGACGATATCTGCTTGGTCATCGATCGGTGTTTCGACCGGCGCGGCGCCGCGATATCTGAACTAGCTGGTACCATTAATTAATCACCGCCTCACCGGAATTCATACACCGACGCGATCACGACGGAGCAACTAGCTATACGTGCATACGTACCACTGTACCAGGCCGGTGTGGTGCGCGAAGCCGACTCGCTTCCACCGCACCATGATCGACCAATCAACCTGACAGATTCAACGCACGCGCTAAAGCATTGATCACTTGCTAGTTGGTGGCCCAAAATGGGATGTGCATGCCGGTGAAATTGATCTGTCTAACCAGCCCGATCAACGAGCAGAGACTGACCGGAGAATCGCTGGTCCTTTTTGGAATACACTTTGCATGTCATTTTAGTAAAAGGAATAAATATCAATCACGAACAGCCGAGAAAAAAAGAAAAACCAGAGATTGTGGAGCTTGAGGAGTAAAAGGGAAAAACAAGCTCGATCGGTGGGCTGATTCTTGAAACAATTCTGGCACCATACCTCTAGGCCTCTAGCTAGCTCGGTTGCCAATGAATGAGAGCTTCTTCTTTGAATGGCTATACGGCAAGAGAGCAGAATTCTCAAGCATGAAGAGAAGAGGATTCAACACCATCGTGGCTCTTGAGGCATGGAAAATCTATAAAGAGCGTGGCAATAGAATTTTCAGTTAGAAACAATGATCCTTGCCAATTGTGGCTAAAGGAATGGCAGCGGAGGTGGTTCTCTAGCGTCTTGCTAGAGCCGCGGTGCCAGAGCTGTTGTTGTAGCTGTCAAGGTTGAGGTCGCGCAAAAATTGTTTCGAGAATCAGCACCCCAAGATTGTTTTTCTTTTTACTCAATCCCCACGCTGTTTCCTTTTTTATTTATTTTTTTGCTGTCTGTGATGGACATTACTAATCTTACTATAATGATATAAAAATCTTTTGTGTATTAAAAAAAGACGAGCAATTCTCCGGCATTCTCTGCTCGTTGATCCGGCTTGTCAAACCTGACAGATTTTACAGTAGGCAGCAGCATATAGTCATCAATTGGTCATTCGATCAAATTCACATGTAGACACGCATCAATTTCACCGGCATGCATGTCCCGTTTAATTTGTTGCCACCACCAAGTATAACAACTGATCCGGTCGAATCTAACTGACTGAAATAACTTGGTATTTGTTGGCTTGTTGCTGAACGCCTGTAGTCCAAATCGTTTGCCAAGTACGGGAGTACGGCCGGGTGTTTTACAGCAAATGATTTCCCGACAAACTAACAAGCACATATCACTGCAGGGTCTGCAGCATGTACGGTAACTGCCAAATGAAAAGGATGGAATACTACTACTAGTACTAATCTTATATAGTTAAATTAGTTTCTCATGCCAATCTGATATTTTTTTCAGACCCTTGTGGTGTGTGTTTCATCGACGTATCTTGAACGTTGGTGTAGCGGGCTTGGAAAGCTTCACTGACGGAGCTAGCAATTGCTTGGAAAATAAGATCGATCTGGTCAGGTCAGGCCACATAAATCCAAAAAGTTAATCAGTCACCTGTATAGCGTGCACGCATGCATGCCGATCAAATTAAGGTTCCCAATTTGGTCAATTTTAGCAGAGCACGTGCGAGCTCAAAGTGCGCCGTGGATTGTATGGCGTCAATCGCAACAGTGTCTGAAATTCTGACCGTCTTTTTCTTGTTGGTGGCAACCTTCAGGAGAGAAGGGGTCCAAACTCCAAGTATCTTTCACCTTCAGTTTCCATTTACGAAGGTGTGTGTTGTACTTTTCTTGGTCTAGTGGTTGTCAGTCCAGGCCAAGTGGCCAACTGAAAAATTCATGTGCTCATATTGGGCAGTCAAAAGTGAAATGGCAAGGAATTTTCAGCGTCTATTTCAACTTGACGGAGCATGAGTGCATGCATTTTCAGGTGAACGGCCGGAAATTAAGAGATCGCACATCCTCATAGAAAAGTTACACGTACGTAATTATATTATTTTTCCCCTTTTTTTACTAAGCCTCTACTGAAAGAGTGACATGAAAAAGGCATCAATCCTTTACTTGAAAATCTGCCGCAATGGACTTTTTTGTGTAGTAGCAATATTTTGGGCCTTGAGCCTTCTGTGTAAAGAGTAGCATGCAATCCTTTATTCGCAGCTACGTGTCTCTGAATTTCTGACTGACTCTTCCTTGTTTGTTGGTTGCAAACTTCAGGAAAGAAGGGATTAAAGGAGTACTAATTTCTTTCACCTTTACTTTCCATTTTCTTGGTCTAGTGACGGTCAGTCCAGGCCACTGGAAAATATCTGTGCTCATACTTGGTCGATTGTAAAAAGTGAAATGGCCAGGAATTTACAGCGGCTAACTTGACGGAGCATTAATCCATGCGTTTTCAGGTAAACGGCCCGAAAATAAGAGATCATCAATGTTGGAAGGATCTTCGGTGCTACAGTACCTGCTACAGTGGCCGACGTATTGTTCAACCCTGCTGTTTACAGCTAAAGGCAAAACCAAATTCACTGCTACTACCAGCTGTGAAGCAGCTGTATACCTTACTAGCCAAGGAATATCTACTTGCTAGTCAAGGAAACTAGAAGCAACGATTATAGTTAACAATTCTCCTCCTAATCCTTGCGCATTAGGTTTGGACTTATATGGACCATTCCAATCCTAGCTCGTAGCTCGTGGAATTTCACCCGCCCTAGTGCCTTAGTTAGAATGTCGGCGAGCTGGTCCGTGGTGTTGATGAAGTTGGCGCTGATGCTTTCTTCCTCCAAACAACTTCTGATGAAGTGATAGCGCAAATCAATGTGCTTGCTGCGTTCATGTAAGACGGGATTCTTGGCCAGCGCCAACGGGGACTTGCTGTCCATCTTTAGCTCGACTACTTCAGGTTGCTTCCCAAGGAGTTCACCGAGAAGCCAAGCCAGCCATATTCCTTGTGTGGCGGCACTGGTGGCTGCAACATAATCTGCTTCACAGGAGGATAGAGCCACCAATTTCTGCTTGATAGATTGCCAACTTACCAAGCTTGAGCCAAGGAAGAACATCAAGCCACTCGTGCTCTTCCTTGTGTCGATGTCGCCGGCATGGTCACTATCGCTGTAACCAATCAGCCGCTGCTCCTTGGTCTCCTTCCTATAATAAAGACCATGCTCCAGTGTGCCAGCGACATAGCGCAAAATGCGCTTCACAACCAGCATGTGTTCTTTAGTTGGTCGCTCCATGAAGCGACTCACGAACCCGACAGAAAATGCCAGGTTTGGCCGTGTGTGAACAAGATAGCGGAGACTGCCAACTAACCGTCGATACTCTGTTGCGTCGACGGGTGGTGCGGTGCTATCACGGCTCAGTTTGAGCCTTTCTTCCATTGGAGTGGCACAAGGATTACAATCCTTGAGGCCAGCCGACTCCACGATGCACTGTTCATAGCGCCCCTGGTTTAGGGAGATGCCATCTCTTCTCTGTTGCACTTCAATTCCAAGGTAGAAGGAGAGTAAGCCAAGATCACTCATCTGGAACTTCTCCTTCATTTCATCCTTGAATTGTTCAATTGCCTTCATCGATGGTCCAGTGATCACCAAGTCGTCCACATAGACACTGACAAGCAGAGCAGAATCGCCATTGTTGCGCCAATACATGGCGTGTTCATGCTTGCTCTGTTCAAAACCTAGCTCCTTCAGAGTGCGATCAAGCTTCGCATTCCAGGCTCTTGGTGCTTGCCTAGGCCATAGAGAGCCTTACGCAAGCGTAGGACCTTGTCTTCTTTTCCATTGACAGTAAAACCGAGGGGTTGCTTGACATACACCTCCTCTACCAAATCTCCATTGAGAAAGGCAGATTTTACGTCTATGTGATGGACACGCCACCCCTCCTAGGCAGCGAGCGCAAGCAAGAGACGAATCGACTCCATGCGCGCGACAGGCGCAAACACCTCATCAAAGTCAATGCCGGGTTGCTGGACGAATCCCCTGGCGACGAGACGAGCTTTGTCTTTGATCACCTTCCCAGACTCGTTCCTCTTCAATTTGTAGACCCATTTGAGTCCAATTGGTCGATGGCCATGCGGTAAATCAACAAGCTCCCATGTCTTGTTTCGATTCACCGCAACAATCTCCTCCTGCATTGCGGCACGCCATGCCATGTCACGTTCTGCCTCAGCGAACGAACACGGCTCGCCAGGTCCTACGAGAAGCAAGGATGCCTCCTCGAGCTCCTGCTGTACAATCCCTGGCACCGGGGCATCCTCCCCGATCAGATTGTCGACGATGCGGTTGCGGACCGGTCTGTCAGAGTGCGCCGCATCAATCCTCTCCTCGTCATGAGAGGGAGGAGACACGAACTCTGTTGTGACGATGCTTGGTGTCGGTGTGGCTGCAACATTCTCCTGTACCGATATTGGAGATGCAGATGGTGCCGACGCGGCTCCCCCAAAACCTGGTGCATGATGTTTCGTGGTCTGCTCGACTTGGTACTCGATGCCAAAGTCGCTGCTTGGTGGCATATCTGCGCCACTAGTCGCCATCCAATCCCACCCGCGGTTCTCATCAAAGATGACATCGCGAGCGAGACGCACACGTCGTGTCCTTGGATCAAGTACACGATACGCCTTCATCCCTTCTTCGTAGCCGATGAAGACGCTAGGTGTGCTGCGGTCGTCAAGCTTACGGACGTCATGCAGCTCCTTCACGTACGCCAAACACCCGAAGGTGCGTAGGAAGCTGACCGCCGGCTTCTTGCCGTGCCATGCTTCGTATGGCGTCTT
>CM002487.1:14688778-14741706 GCA_000325765.3 Leersia perrieri
AGGTCAAAGGGTTGACCAACATCCACCTGAAACTTTCCCAACTCAAGTTCTCTCATTCCAAGGGGGGAAAATACCATACACTCTTGCTTCAAACGTCGATTCTGTAGAGAAAATTACAAAAATAACACTCCAATCGTGGTGTTTCGCAGGGCCCACATTTACAAATACCACATGTTTCAAGTGTCAAGTTTGCAAATCTCCCATTCTGCAAATACTAAAATTGGGTACATTAAAAATTGAAATGAACGTGATCGCAACACATGAGGTCGATCAAAACTTCAAAAGGGCTCTAAACTGTTACATTTGTTTCAACCAAGTTATCTTTCTCAGCTTCTGGACAGTCAAGTCAAGTTCTTTAACTTTGTATCGCCTGGTCTCAGCTAGAACACAAGCGCATAAGATTACAAGTTTGGCTAGGATTAGAACAAAAAGCTTAGCACATGCGATGTTACTGCTATTAAACATTCTCCCATGTATGCTCCGCGCAATAACTGTTGCATTTGTATAGCAAGCATCCAATGATCTACCCATGTTCTATCTGTACTGCTCAGGGAGCCGATAGCCTGTCATGACTATCTTGTCTGCAAACATCTTGCCCGTCTTGGGCATAATATGCCAGTGCATTGTCAGGTTGAAGTCCTTGCCTTTGAGGTTGCTTCCCTGTAACACCAAAAAAGGAGAAAATGAAATTAACAACGTGAATGAATAATGTGCCATTGCAAGTAATTAGGTAAATGATTATAACATATATCGAGTACGCAATGAACACAGAAAAGAACAGGACATTTATTCACAATAAAAAGGAAGAAACTTGTCATCAAGTTCATGATTGTATGCTCACCATACAGGCAAGGCTAATACGGTTAAGGGATAGCAGGAGTTGCTACCAAAATGTGTGATGGTCAGGATCTGTGCTCACTGCTTAGGACTAACTACTGTACTCTTCTTAAACACCAGATCAAGGAAACAGTAAGTATACATGCACTCAGGAAGCAAGATCCAAACAAAGTAGGCCTAGGATCTATATACTCTTGCGGTTGTAGGTTGGGCCTTATGGCGGATACGTAATGATCTTGTGTTTACAGATAAGGTCATCTCTTCTCCACTAGCCCCAATACATCATGCTATTTTCCTACTCAGGAACTGGAGATCGTCCACTATTGAAGGAAGACGAGAAGCCAAAGGTAGAGAACCTGATCAACAAGATTCTTGTAGTGATGAGGGATCTGGAAAGCAACAGAGTAGGAGTTGGCTAAAGATGACGCATAGTGATATTTTCTATTCGCAGTGCTAGCTTTTGTTTCTGCTCGCTGTGCGAGATCGGGTGTAATCCCTGCTGTACCGTATGGTAAGATGGTAACCCCAGCTGAACTTCTGTAATGATGTGGCTGCTTTCTATAAAAGCAGGGCTATAAGCCTTTTATTTTAAAACAATGCACTCGGTTTTTTATCGAGTAAAAACAGTTCACTGGTCAGGACCAATCAAAGTTTTTCAATCTGCAACACTATGTGAAAAAAGGGGAAATGGTTCTCATTCATACAGATTTTGGAACAAGCATATCACAGCTATCAAGAAGACATATTCAACAGTGTACTCCAAGCAAAATGACCCTTCTCTTTTTCATGGAAGGAATAATCCCTTAACTTTAAATGCTGAATAACAACCACGATCGAACTAATTATGGTCAATAAATTCATTGAGTCAAGCACGCAAAGTAATGTGCTTACCTGGTCAATAAATCTGTATTTATTTGTTGTATGGATCAAAAACTTGGCGTGCTCTTTTGATGGTATAATGCCATCCCAGAGGGAAACCTGTGATATAATTCCAGCATGATCAATTAAATTATAATTTGAAGAGGATAACCTTAATTACTAGATAAACCCCTGGAAATACAAAAATAATGGCCGCAGTAAAGAAAAAATAACTCAATTACTAATACAAGGAAATTAATATCAAACCGGTTGAAGTAAAATATCAGGTATTCCATTAGTCATACGGTGCATCACAGAAACCACAAAACATTTGCTTTATCTTTAGGTCATCTATGGTTTAAGTTCAAAGGAAAATGACAGAACACAAGCAATAAACTTGAAAATGGGGCATTAGAGGTTATTGAATTCGAGTTATAGCAGGTTGAAATTAGGCAGTTTAGGACATTACAGTGCAATACAGAGAAGCCCCCAAAATAAATTATAATGACTGATCATAGAAGAGGATAGAAATAATTGATTGGTTTTGACTAACCCTATTGGCAAGAATTTGTGAACTGGTAATAGCCAATCAGCACTGAGAACTGTTTGGGTACCCTTACAAAGTAAACTCGTATAAACTCATATAGGTGCATAGCAAAGTAATCTCTCCCCTTCATCTCTAACTTACAGTATGGATAGGGATAATTGTGATTAAACAGAGCAACAGGCATAAATATAAATCTAAAGTAAGTTAAATTCAATTTTCAGACCATCAAAAGGAATATAATATATATATGCATCTGTCGTTCGCCAATTCAATGTGCCATCTCGAACAGAAGATAAAGAAGAAAATTATGTTCCCCAGCTCCATTACCACAAGTAACAAGTATGTAACAATTGCCTACCACTGTCATTAGCAGAAATCTCATGCTCTTATGCCTAGTTGTTGCAGACTTGCAGTAACTGCCAACCATGCAATCACCCATACAAGTCCACAGGATCATGTAACAAACTAGTGCAAATAACATAATAATGATGCGTGGTGAAACAAAACATGTGCACAGAAAGTCATGGCTATAGAAATTTTATTGCCATACAGAAGAAACCCATGAATTTGAAATAAGTAGATAACACAGCGTCAACACAATGAAAATCATCAGTGGACTCACTTGATTTAAGGCATTCTGTGGAGTCTCGTACTCAGCTGCTACAAAAACAAAGACCTACAAACATCCAACACAAGTATCATTAAGAATGCAGAAGCAGTAGAAACTCCTTAGTTTCAGAGAGACAGAGAAGCATGTGAATTAGAACATGGTAGCATGACATTCATTTTGTTTAGACAATTTCCATTGTTTACACTTTTGAAGTGCAACCTATTTAACAGCTATCATAGCTATAATTGGTTTACTTCACCTTTCTATCAGAATCCTACATAGTTGCATCATAGGGACCTTCTACTCTAGCCTCTAGGCTAATGTTGCATTGTTGCATAAGGTATCAGTAATAACACAATACTACAGTTTACCTGCTTTGTGTTCCACGTGAACAGAGACGAGAGATCAGCCGAAATGTTCAGTGTCATGCTAACCTACCAGAGGAAAAACAATTGTGTGAGTTCATGGCATACATCTGAACAAAGTCTGAGTATGCTGTTCACACAAACTTTCAGAGTTTCAGACGAGAAAAAAAAAATGATACGAAATCACCTCGTCGTTGCCGTTGGCTTCCTTCTGAAACCAGTTTATGTTCAAGATCTGCGCGGTCAAAAAAACACACAGAATTATGAGCAGAACGAAAGGGGTCGCGAGAGATCGGACGAGCTAAATCAACGCAGATCGAGCAGACGACGGCGAATCGAGGTTGCCGAGATCGGCACAGCCGCAGATGGAAGGAGAGGCGAGGAGGGGTTGGGGTCGCCGGAGAGGTTTACCTTGACGGAGGCGGTGGGGGAAGGGGAGTTGAATTGGTCGGAGAAGGAGGCGGCGAAGCACATGGCGGCCAGGATGGTCACCGCGAACGTCGCCACCGCGTTGGCGCGGTGCCCGAACGAATGCATCCTCTCTCCCTCTTTCTCTCCTCCGCCGGTATTCTCTGCTCCCTCCCTCGCCGCCGCGTCGGCGTAGATCGCCGGAGGCTTCGCTTCTCCGGGTGGCGGCGCCGGCGACTTCAGTACAGTTCCTTTTCTCTTTTCCTTTCAATGGAAGGAGAATTTTGTTTATTTTTAGCTTTGGGGAGAAAAGACGAAGTGACGAACTGAAGTCGCGTGACGGGTGGGACCCACATGTCGGCGAGCGTGGCCGTGCTGACTTGGCAGCCGTTGATTGGTCGCAGCACGTCACGGAGGAGCGAGACAGTAACTCGTGTACGCCTGCAGGTGGGCCAGCGAGTGGAACGGACCGTGGTGCGGGCCGACGGAGTGCGGTCGATTACAAGGCCCACGATGGATCGAATTGGGCCTTGGACCATCACAATCCATTTGGTCTTGGCTGATTTATTTTGGACGCATGGAGTGATGGATTAGATGTCCTCATGACCTCGTCCACCCAGTTTAAGCATGTCCTCATGTCCTCATTTATTAAGCATTTTTTTCAAGTGAAATTTAAGCATGTTGCTTAGTAGTCCATTACAATAAGATCCAAAAAAAAGTTTATCAAACCTGTGCATTAATCAATCCAATATTTACTGAAAACCATCCAAAGGAGTTCATACAAAAAAACGTGTCGAATGCCCAAACAGGAGGCCAAACATGTACAAAACACATGCGTCATGCCTGCGGATTATGAGTACATCAAAACGTACATATAGCTAACAAAAAGCACACACAGATATTACATGTCTGCATATATATATAGCCGAATTAAGTTCGTTCCTACAGATCACTAGCACGGTATGGATGGAATTCGGAGTAATACTATATACGGAGTACATATATCGTGTCGCCGTCAACCTCAGGCGGCGAGCAGGGCGGCACAGTCGAGCGGCTGGAACGAGACAACATTCTTGGCGAGATCGTAGACCACAAGCGTGTCCATCAGCACCCAGTTACCCAGCACCGGGACGCCTTTGGACGGCTTCATCATCAGGCACAACAACCCGCTCTCCGTGTCCACCGCCAGGTAGTTCACCGGGAAAACCACCAGATCGCCGCCATCGAAGTGAAGCGTCACCGTCACGTTCGCCACCGCCGCCGCCGCCGCCGTCGCCGTCGCGCCGCCGGCCGCCGCGAGGTCGAAGCAGAGGTCGAGGCCGACGCCCGCGGATGCCTTGGCGCTTGCCTCCTTCAACGCCGGCGCGAGCTGCGCGACCAGCGCCGTCCTCACCTTCGCGTACGTCGCCTCGTCGAGGAACGTGACGGGCGACGTGCTGTCGATGACGTGGGCGGCTGCGACGTCGACACGTGTCGCGCGTCCCACCGTCACGGCGAGGAGTTTGACGAAGTAGCCGGACTTGAGAACGGCGTTTGCGACCATGGGAGTGGACGCGACGGTGGTGGTGGTGTTCGTGGCGAGCGCGGCGGATTCGCCCAAGAAGACGACGCTGCCGCTCGGCGAGAAGCAGTATGAGAATCTGTCGAGACCAAGCTGGTTGAGGAAAGAATACTTCACCTTGCCGCGGCCGAAGCCGACGACGCCGGCAACGTTGTCGTAGTAGCCCTGGTTGCGCGTGCCGCAGCCGAACGTGAAGTTTGACACGGTAGCGTCTCCCAAGGTGAACGTGTCGGTGGCGAGGTAGCCTGAGGTGAAGGCTTCTTTGCTGTACGTGTAGTTGTAGGCGTTATTGGTTAGGTTGGTGAAGGTTTTGGATTTGGTCGGGTCGTAGATGATGTCGCCTGCTTGGGGGAGGCAGCTGAGGCATGGTTGACACTGTGTCCAGAGGAGGTCGCTGGTGGTGTCAAATACGAGGGTGATGTTCACCACCGGCGTGCCAATGCCCAGTGACACGTGAAGCGCGACATGGTCCTCCTGCACGCCGCCGCCGTCGCCGGCAGCTGCGTGGGAGGTCCACGACGACGACGACAAGCCCGGGGTGGTACTGTTGGACTGACCACCTTCGTTAGAATAATCTCTGCCCCCTTGATTCAGGAAATAATCCCTGACTAGATCTTTCCATCCGTGGCTGCTGCCTCTCCCACCGACCGATGAAGATGGTAGGCGACCAACTTTCGGAACACCAGGTGCAACTACGGAGATGAAAGGAACAAACAGTAGTAAGGCGAAGACGAGAGGCAACTTATTAGCTGCAGGCAGCATCGTCTCTCGTCTTAGTTCGATATCGACTTGTGGTAATTATTTGCCTAATTAATTGGCACTCTGAGCAAACATAGGTTGCTGGTATTTATAGGAATCAATCATGCGTGAACAGATATCGCCTGCACTTGTTCCAACTACACCAATTCACCAATACACCATACAGAAGCTAATTTATTACTAAGTTAGTTGAGATAAAAAAAAAAACTAGAACGCGAAGTTCATCGTAACTTCGTTGCTATCTACAGCTTAAGTTGCATGTACTGCATATATTCACAACGTACGGCCAGCAGCCAGTAATCGTAAAGCACTAGCTAGACATGTCAAAATCACGTCGAATTGTTTATACGGATGTATTATGTATAGATGGTTAAATCCCCGCAAAAAAAAAATCTATAGATGGTTATTACTTAATCATCAGTATACGCCTGGCACATTGATTGTTGTAACCAAGTGCCGGACTACTTGTATACCACACGGTGAGGGAAAGGGCATATGCGCATGTCCGCATGTCAGCGTCGGAAACTTGGAATCGAATCTTTCGGCTATTAGCTTGTTAATTACCTCATGTAGAAGGCATGCATGCAGGCTAAAGTTACATACTACATACAAATAATTTACGTTTTATTTCGGTTCTCTTCTGCTTTTGCTGTTTTTTTTCCATCGCAGAAACTTTCTTAGAAAAAGTCAGATCGATCCGTTGTCCAGACCATTGACAATGAGAACTCTATGTGCCTTTGGGGCTTTGGCTGTGTACGTATGCATATACACACATGGAAAACTCTGTGTGCATGACGAGTTTGAAGTTGACATAACGACATTTATGATTTATCCATCCATTCCATAGTTACTATTCGAATATGAAACGCTAGTGCGTTCAAATCAAAACCGGCAGAGCGAACTTCAACATAACTGAAGCAACGGGCCGGCAGTAGCCTGCTAGAAAAGCCCATGATTACAGTGGGCCACATGAGTGTCTCTACAGGCCCGGCCCACAGTGGCCGGTCACCGAAGGAAAGGCGAACGCAGCCGCCGCCGCCGCGACGGCGACGAAACCCTAGCTAAATGGAGAAGAAAAGGCAAGTAGTGCGGTTTTACCCGGTCATTACAACGCGGGAAGACCAGTTTGGGCAGGCCATAATCCCGCGCCAACAACCGCTGCGTCAGTCCAGCGCATCGACTTGGCTTGCTGGCTGGCGGCGCCACCTCCCGCCGACCCCGATTCCGTATTCTCCGCAAACCAACCTCACGCACGCATCAACAAAATCAGAAAAAATAAAAATAAAATCCCCACCTGGCCGCCTCCAACTCCGTCCTGTCCTCTGCTTTTCTTCTCCTCCTCTTCTTCTTCCACCTGTTCATTCGTCGCGTCTCAGCTCAGCTTGCCTGAATTCTGAATTGCTTTGGTTGGCTGTTGGTTTGGTTTGGGGTTGTGGTTTGTTCGTTGATTTGGTTCCACGCATCCGTGGTTCCCGAGAGATTCCACACAACTGTTCCGACCACCACCAGTTTGCCTTGCGTTTGTTTGTTCCCTTCCGTCCTGTCCCCTTCCTTTGACCTCCTTGGTGACCTGCTCGTCTCCTCTTCTCTTCCCTCCCCTCTTTTTGGGGGATTTTTCAGTGTCTTGGGTTTTGAGCATAGCCGCCCTTTTTTCGACGAATTTCCCCAAGGAAAGGTAGGATTTTTGCCCGATTTCACCTCGGTTCCACAGAATTATCTGAGAATTCGAGGCGGCGGCGACTGAATTTTGAGGGGAAAGAGGGGGAAAAAGGGGGAGAAGATTTGTGCCCGGTGCGATTTGAGATGGGCAAGCCGTCGCTGAAGAAGAAGAGCGGCGGCGGCGGCGGGGGAAAATCCGGCGACCATGGCGGCGGCGGCGGCAAGCCGTCGCTGGATCGCTCCGGCTCCAAGGTACTGGACGGCGACGAGACCATCTTCACGGACATGGCGCAGGAGCTCAAGGAGGAGGGGAACAAGCTGTTCCAGCGCCGTGAGCACGAGTGCGCGCTCCTCAACTACGAGAAGGCAATCAAGCTCCTTCCCCGGGGGCACACCGACATCGCCTACCTCCACAGCAACATCGCCGCCTGCTACATGCAGATGAATCCCCCCGACCACTACCGCGCCATCAACGAGTGCAACCTCGCGCTCGAGGTCTCGCCCAAGTACAGCAAGGCGCTGCTCAAGCGCGCTCGCTGCTTCGAGGCGCTGGGGAGGCTCGACCTCGCCCACCGTGACGTCAGCAAGGTGCTCGCCGTGGAGCCCAACAATCTCACCGCGCTTGATGTGGCTGACCGTGTCAAGAAGGCCATGGATGAGAAGGGGATTGTGATTGATGACAAGGAGGTGATGCCCACGCCGGAGGAGGTGGTGGCGGCGGCGCCGAGGCAGAAGCCGCGGAAGAAGAAGGGGCGGAAGGCGGCCGCGAAGGAGGCGGCGGCGGCCGTGGAGGAGGTGGAGGAGGCTAAGGCAGTTGAGCCTGTCAAGGAGGTGGAGGAGCCACCAAGGCAGGTGAAGCTTGTGTTTGGTGAGGACATCAGGTGGGCTCAGGTGCCGGCGAGGTGCGGCATGGCGCAGCTTCGCGAGGCCGTCCGGAGCAAGTTTCCGGGGCTCAAGGCTGTTCTTGTCAAGTATAAGGACAAAGAGGGTGATCTGGTGACAATCACCAACCAGGATGAGCTGAAATGGGCTGAGGATTTGGCTGAACCAGGGAGCTCGCTTAGGCTGTATGTCACCGAGGCTAACCCGGAGCATGAACCTTATCTTGATGACACCAACAGCGGGCCATTGGAGAGAAATGTGAATTCGGACAATGGAAGTACCAGGAGCAATAGGCAGGATGAGGATAGGAGCACGGTGACTTGCATTGATGATTGGATTGTGCAGTTTGCTCGGCTTTTCAAGAACCATGTCGGGGTCAGCTCTGATGAGTATTTGGATCTCCATGAGGTCAGTATGAAGCTGTACACCGAGGCCATCGAGGACACGATTACAACTGATGAAGCCCAGGAAGTGTTTCAACTTGCTGAAAGCAACTTCCAGGAGATGGCTGCCCTTGCGTTTTTCCATTGGGGTAATGTTCATATGTCTCGGGCCAGGAAGAGGTTGTTACTACCAGGAGACTCTCCACAGGAATTAGTACTTGAACAAGTGAAAGAAGCGTATGAATGGGCAAAGGAAGAGTACAATAAGGCTGGAAGGCGATATGAAGAAGCTGTGAAGGCAAAGCCAAACTTTTTTGAAGGTTTTCTTGCACTTGCACATCAACAGTTTGAGCAAGCAAAACTCTCATGGTATTATGCCATTGGTAGTAACGTAGACCTGGACAAATGTTCATCCGAAGTCCTGGAACTCTTCAATAAAGCTGAGGATAACATGGAGAGGGGTACAGAGATGTGGGAAGAAATGGAAGAACAACGCCTGAAGAATCGTTCGAAACCTAGCCAAGAGAATGCCGTGCTAGAGAAGATGGGCTTGGATGAATATATCAAAGATGTATCCACTGATGACGCTGCTGAACAAGCTTCTAATATGCGGTCTCAGATAAACATTTTATGGGGTATGCTACTCTATGAGCGTTCAGTTGTGGAGTTCAAATTAGCCCTTCCAATGTGGGAGGATTGCCTGATGGCAGCTATTGAAAAATTCAAACTTGGCGGGGCTTCAGCTACGGATATTGCTGTGTTAGTTAAAAACCATTGTGCCAACGAAACTGCCCAAGAGGGTAAGGCAATTTTAACCTACTTTATTTATACATGCTCTCCTGGGGATAGTATATACATATATTGTTCACTTTGCTGGAAGATACAAGAATAGGCAAATTAAAGCAAGTTTGGTGTCATTATTAGTGTAAAACAATAAACCGCAAATTTCTTATATACCTTGTGTGTCATCCAGATTCTTTTTTTCCGTTCTTTTCTTTCAATTATATGTATCATTTAATCCTTAAAAGCATCCTGTTTTTAAAATTGCCTCTTTGTTCTTACTTTCTTAGGGTTGGGCTTCAAGATTGATGAAATTGTGCAAGCCTGGAATGAAATGTATGACATTAAACGGTGGCTGCGTGGTGTTCCATCCTTCCGTCTTGAGCCATTATTTAGGCGGAGAGTTCCACAATTGCATACTGCGCTGGAGCATATATAGTATACATGAAACTGCTCCGACACTTATTTAATGCCGGGGCATTGTTATCAGCACCCCTTTTTTTTCTTTTAGGTGAGAACAATTACTCTTCTTTGCACATGATAGCTTAGTTTGTACATGACATTTCTTTTTTTAGCCTTCATTTTGGCCTTTTTAGCATTGCCAAATATTTGGAAATAAAAGTACCTTAACATGTGTGATTTTGCGGGCCATTGATATGCCTTGATTCAAACTTTTAAAAAACAGCAATTGTGGCGTTTAGGAGCAATTTGTATTGAGAAATCAGTTGTCTCCCAAGGTTTTGTTTTACAAAGTTTAGGCATAAATGCAGTTCCTCCAACAAGTTTGAGACTTTGCAGTTGTTCTGCTATTAGTAGCTTTAGAAAAGAAAAGTTCTCATCAGTCATGGTATTACTGTTTCAATATTTCTTAGTAATGTGCATTCATTAAAAAAAGTCTGATCTGTGCAACTATTTTCAATCCAGTTTAGTACTATATCATATTAGTTCGTCAAAATTCTGATAGACTCCTCACTTGCGATCTGAATTTGTCTTCTGATATCTCTCCGCAGGTCAAGTTCTGCATGGGATACAGTATATGGATTTCTTGTGCTGCATTCTTTCATATACATCTGAAGAGTCTGCTTCTCGGTTGTGAAGCTTTTCATAGAAACCTATTCTTTGCACAGGGCTGGAGCACCTTTGCAATTTGCATACTTTAGTTCTTGTTTTTGTCTGCTTTGTCATGCACAGGAAGCTGTGCGTTGTTACTGGATTAGGGCCGCATGTTTACGTGGTCTGGTTATCCATTGCTGGAGGAGATGTATTGGTGGCATTCTCCTCCTTTTGTTTTGTGGGTATTTTGTCTACATGCCTGTTTTGCAAACTCAAATTAGGCTTGTAATACGATTACATTTATTGTTATTGAAAGAAAGAAAGAAAAGGTCACAAATCATGTCTCCAATTGAATGATTCAACTTGAATCTTTTTTTTTTATCTAGAAGATTTTGCATGCCTTATCACGAGTATTATGAAAGCGGACCAGAGCTTTACTAGTCAGAGAAATCAATACCTAGTGCGCATGTGTGATAAGCTTGTTGATTGTGAGACTGAACAAGCATGTGTTCTCTGTGTACAAGATATTTCCTTCCGTGGCTGCTGTAAGTGAGTCATTACGTTTGACATTACATTTGTTTGTACAATGTGTCAGGATGGAGCATGTTACTTGTACCTCTTGATTTGCAACTTCTACTATTTATTTGCTACATGATCAGGCCATGAGGCCATGGGCTGTTCTACCAAAGTTTAGAGACGAAGACGAGATATTCTCTTGAAACACAATTCCGCACCACTGATATCATGAAAAAAATGAGCAAACATGGATCAAGAAATCAGTCCATTTGATATGAGTATAGGTTTGGGAAGCGTCGGAAAATTGTACCTAAAGCAAGCTACATTTCAAGGCGCGCAACGCTGACTAGCCGCTCGTGAACCTTAGCCTGGTTGATGGCTGAACATCCTAGTACGCATGCGGCGGCGACCGGCAGCGATGTCGATGAGTTAGCGATAGCCGCTTCTTCAGTTTTGGAAGTGGAAGACATTATTAGAAGACTAAAGATGCCATTGATCCTACACACCATGGTGTGCTACTACACCTCTAGATAGAGTATGCATAATTTATGAGGTAATTTTTGTAGTCACCAACAAATAAAGAATTTTGTAGCAACAGGCTGGGCATAAAAAAACAAAATGTTTAGAAGCTATATCTGAGGAATATGTTTTGTAGTCTCCCTGAAAGAGAGTAAAATTTTGTCAAAAATAAGGTCAGATTTCAATTATGGCAAAAAAATCAAATCAAAACATGTGCAAATCTCATGTCAAAATCCTTGACATCAAAACAGGGGAAAACACAATTAATATACAAAAGTAAAGATAAATATGCTATCTGAACAACAGATTTAACACTGTTCAACATTTTTTTTTCTTTTTGAAACATGATCGAAGGAGAAGCCTTGGAGGCTTGGACAAACCAAACAATCCCTGAAACCTTGACAAAGGAACTCAAACAGGTTCCCTGCCATATGGGCCCCACCTGAAGCCCAAGTGCTCAACTCAGCCCTTTCAAAAAAGTCCAAAAGACAAAAAACAATTCGTGAACTCCGATCCAGTCACCCCAACTTGCTGATCCTCTCCGCACGAATCACGAGACTCACGCGTACCATCCTGTTTCGGTTTTTGAATCGCCCTCCACCATTGGAGGAAGACGGGAGGGCGGCCACCGTGGGCCCCACACTGGCAGTGGGCCCCACGCGCCAGCCTCACGGGCAACCCACCACCCAAAAACCCTAGCACACGAGCCCCCACAACCACACCCCGCGCCACCACCCAACAACACCGCGCAGCCCAAAACCAAAACCAAAAACCCTAGTAACCCCTTCTCTCTCTCCACTATTAAAGCCTCCGCGTGAAGAGACGCCAAGGCCACCACTACCATCGCCGCGAGTGACGACGCGAGCGCACGCACGCACGCATCGGCATCTCTCTCTGCTGCTCCTCCTCGCGCACGGACGGTCCTGACTGAGAGGTAGGTAGGGTTTCGAGCTCAGATTCGGCTGTTTCCACCGCTGAATCCTCGTTTTGTTGACTTGTTTTGTTGAAATTGTTTGGGGCGCAGAGATGGCGGCGGCGGCGGCGGTGTGTGGAACGGAGAGGAGGGTTGCGGTGGCGGTGGCGGAGGTGGAGACGGTGGCCTTCATGGCCATCGCTGCCGTCGCGGCGCAGAGATTCCTGGCTGTGCTCGCTCTCGCGGTGAGTGTTTTATACTTTTCCCTTCTCTTGTGATGCTGTTGCCATGTAATAACCGGGTTAGATTAGGTAGATATGCTTGTTGGCTGTGATTAGCTTGCGATTTTTGTTGCTAGTGGTAATAATTGTGAATGAATCCTATTGTTATGATGTGTTCGTCGAGGGTTTGACTTGAAATTTTGAAGTAATTAAGTCTGTAGATCTGAGGGTATGTATCCATGTCTTCCCTGCAATTTTTTTTGGGGGTTTGAGGGGGTAATTTTGTTGTTCTGCTTGTTAGCGTTTGTCTATCTGTGGGTAGATCTAAGTTGCAGATCTGAGTAGTTACAATGAAGCACTTTCGGTTGCAGGTACAGATACAGGGTAATAATAGCAGGAAGCAGACTAGACATTGAATTAGGACTCAGGCTTGCTAGTTAGTTATGCAATACATATGAGAAATTAAAAGGTACGGGGCACCTTGATGCCTGACGGCCTGAGCATTCGCTGTGCTATTGTAATTAACTAGCGAAGCCAGAGCTAATTTCTTCTATATAGAGGCTATATCAGTCATTCTGTGACAGAGATTGGAATTTTATATATAGGAAATGAGTGATGCTGTAAGGTATACAGGGAACATTTGCCCTTCATGTTACCATATTTATTATGCTGGTTAGGCTGTTACCAGGCAGGTGGCTAAATGGATATGATTTTAGCGTTATTGTAGTTCATGGCGTACATGACGTTTGTCGTTTGCCCTAAAGTATCAGTTTGTTTTGATGCTAGAGAACGTTTTGACTGACGTAGGAATATAGGCATATACTAGGCGTGTGGTTTAATGGATAGCGTTATCATAGATCATGCTGTATGTGATGTTTGTCGTCTTTCATAAAGTATCAGTTTGTTTAAATGCTATAGAACGTTTTGACTGACGTAGGAATGGATATTATTTTGGTGCAATAATAGATCATGTCGGTATGTGACGTTTGTCGTTTGGCCTAAAGTATTAACATGTCGGTATGTGACGTCTGTCGTTTGGCCTAAAGTGTTAATTTGAGAACGTTTTGACTGAAGTAGGAATGTAGGCCTGTACTAGGTGGTTGGCTGAATGGATATGATTTTAGCATTACCATAGATCATGTCGGTATGTGACGTTTGCCGTATCAATTTGTTTTGATGCCAGAGAACATTGACTGACATAGGCATATAGATAAGGTGCTTATTGATTGCGAATCATTTGTTCAATTTTCACCTCTTTTGAAATACTAAGTGTTTTTAATCTAGCTTTGTAATCATTTGTGAGAACTCTATGCTGTAACACTAAAAAACAGCTTGTCATGGATGCTGCTCAAACCAACTTGCAGATACTTTTATAGTAGTATGGCTTTTGGACTGATTGTATAATGCTCACGCGGACCGTTGGATAACGCAATGCCATATTATCTGCTATCATTCCAATTTTAAACTTGAGTGTGATGGTGTAATGTTTATTTTCTTTTTGGCGTTTACTGACATAAGTGCTATCTTTCTTAGATGGAAGCTGTAAATGTGGGAGTGGATATATTTAATGATGACCAACAGGCAATTTACAAGTAAGTTCGTTGTTTTATTATGTAAGGTTTTCCATAATCAGATGTTCTATGCTGCTGACTAGTTTCTTTGTTTGAACTAAAGGCTACTAGGCAGAGTCAAATCTGAAACTACCCCTGAGAACAAGGATGCTGGGTCAGATGATGACGACGATGATGAAGATGATGACGAGGATGATGATGGTGGTGATGATGATGATGCTGAGGAGGACTTCTCTGGGGAAGAAGGCGGTGAGGATGAAGATGATGACGATGATGACCCAGAGGCAAATGGTGAAGGAGGGAGCGATGATGACGATGACGACGATGAAGATGGTGGTGATGAAGATGGTGAAGAGGATGATGATGAGGATGATGAAGATGAGGAAGATGATGATGACGAGGACCAGCCGCCTTCCAAGAAGAAGAAATGAGCTAGCTTCATCCTGCATCTGCCTCCTCGACTTGTTTCAGTCTGTTGTGCTATTTAGATGATGGAACAGGTTATGGGACCATTGTAGCTTGTGGTTTGGGTTGTTTGGGTCTCTCATAGGAGTAGGAAAACATTGACATCTGATGTTAAGCTGGTTCTCGTGTTTTGCCTTTGTGCATGTAGTCGTACAATGCTGCGGTGTGTTATTGGAGATATGATTCTGTCATGCATTCAAGTCTGATTTTTGTTACTTTACCCTAACCGTGTGATCTCTGTGCATTGGCATGCTGATTGTAAGCTTCCAATCAATCATCTGTTTTGGTTTGTACAAATCTGTGATGGTTTGGTTTGTATAAATGCGCGATGGTTTAGATTGAACCACTGGTGAAACTAAAACCTGCTGTTTGCTCTTTGGTGGCGGAAAAAAAGGGCTTCAACTGGACATGAAAAAGGCACAGCATCAGGCGAGCATTTTGAAGAGCAATCAAGTTATCAAGGACACTCGATCAAAAAAAGGCAAGGACGTTACTCGTGATTGGCCGAACGGGGAAACTATATTATTGATTGAATTGGTAAAAAGGCTTCACTTTACCAACGAAATCACATTACATGGTCATGTAACACGTAATGAATTTCAATAATGCCCATATATGGAAAAGTACCTTCTAATACCCGACATGTCCTGATTCTACAAATTTACATTTTCTACAGTAAAATCCCTGTAACGAAAAAGGGAAAAGGTGATAAAACTCTTCCACTACAAATCGTGTCAGAATGCAAAATGAAACTTGCTACAGAAAAGCCTATATACTACAATTGGCCAAAAATTGCCAATATGCATTTACACAACTTTTTTTTCCTATGAGCTGTATTCTCATGTTTGACTCCAAAAATCCAGCATTCTGCTGGGCAAAAACTATATCTGATGGAATTATTCCTGAACTGATCCCCTCTCGGAATCGTATATACCATTTTTACCCTCCAAATCATGACTCACGCCTCTGAATCTGATTTGGAGAACTCCTGGGGCTCGCTGCTGGCAAATGCTAACCAGACAACAGTACCCGTTAGATAAAAAAAGATGGAAGGTGCGAAAAGTGATATCTGCATATTAAAAAAGAACTATGGGAAATTAGAACAGTTCATAATAGAAAGCTATAAATTATGAAGATGGATTAACTTGTGATGATGACATACACTCCAAGAATGGGTTGTGTCAAGAAGATAGCCTGTCAGTGCAACACCAACAATTCCAGGTACAGCACCTACAGTGTTTGTGATGCCCTGAAACACAGGCAACAAGTTAGAGTAGCCAGCTGGGAGTACAGTCTGCAACCAATATCCAGTACAAATAAAAGGTAAACAAATGTATCTGTTAACCTTTAAGCACTCTGTGAAGGAATGTTCCAATTTTATTCAATTCTTATATGAGAATACAAATGAATAATAATTGAGAGGACAGATTGAAGCTCTTACCAGGAGAATGCTTGCATATTCACGAGAGATATCTTGATGAGTGCAGTAAAGACCTGTTTATGAACTAAAATATTTAGATTTAGATCTTGCAAACACAGAAAATGGAATGCTCGTGGAAGCTTAACAGCATGACCTGACAATGCGAAGCTGGAGAGTGCCAGACCACTTGTAAGAAAGGCAACGACCTCCCAGGGTGGCACTCCAAGATCCACAGAGGAAAGCATCATGAAAGTTGCAGGCGACAGAAATGCAATTGTTTGACATATCTTTCGTACCTATAGAAGAATTTGAACAGACAATGATAGATCTTTTAAATTTCCTGAACCAGATGACTTACTTTCCACAAGAAAAGTGAACATCCTATTAGGATACAGAATTTAATAATTGGAATTATGGAAGTGACACAGCTTAATATTCCGGCCTTTACAAATGATGTTTTTACCAATTTATCGAATACAAATTAAATAGAGAGCAAGTGAAGGTTTTGTCTTCAGGACAAATTAAGAAAGTAAAGGCTTGACCTTTGTGGTGTCAACTCCATTTGATATCAAATTGTCTGCAAAAGGTGCTGCAATAGATGTAATGATCATTGAGCCCAAGGGAGGAAGGACCGACACCTACAGAAAATATGTAAAATAAATAAGCTCTGTGTCAGTAAGAAACTGCAGTCATCAATGAAATATAAGGGCATACAGGTTTTGCCTAGTGAGGAGCATTATGAGGCTTTGAATAAGAATCTCACAACAATTTTAAGGTGTGTACATACCCATGCTGCTTCAGTTAAATTTAAGTCCAGCTCCTCACTGCGTATCATTTAATCAGTAATGAATATGAAAAATAGGTCAGAATATTTGACATGATGTACGGAAGTGCACACAATCAGATTCTTCCCAACATATAAGAAAACTATAAATTGGCATACACAAAGAACTTAACTGACGATGAGAAACTACACAAAGAATATTTAATTGCAATTTACTTTTCTGGAAAATCAAATGCAGCATTATAAACTATCCATTTTTTGTTTGGTCCTATATTTGAATTCAACTCACTTTCATAATCCTCAAGATGATTAGAGATTTAAGGAAATGGTTAAAACAAAAGAGAAAACATGGTCAATAAAACTCTCCAGCAGCACCAAAAGTTGATCACTGCTATCTAACTATGAGGTATCCATCTAATTAAAATAGTGTCAAACCAATAGTGAGCAAAAAAGTAAAGCAAACAAATTGACAAAAGACCTATGTAAACACCAAAGACCAAACCTAAAGAACGTTGGTAGCCAAGACAAGCAAGTATAGTGCCCCCAGCTTCCACAAAAGTGAGCATATATCATTGCCCACACTGCCTTGCTTTTGAAAAATTCTCGCCAAGGAACATCCTAGAAAAAAAAAAAAAGATTTTTGTATTAGTCTCATAATGACATGTATAGATTACTATACTCCAAGATCTGTATAATGATAATAATTAATAATGCATTAACCCCAATTTCCTGGTCATATTGCAAATGACATCTGTTTAATTGAGGGCTATATATAGCATCTACACCTGAGAGTTTCTCAGGCCATTTAATGTAAGATCTACTTTGCTTGGTATATTTTTACAGAATAAGGATAATGAAGTGTCAGATCATATTGATCCAATGTGCCTTGATTTCGAGACTTTGACTTCAGGAATGACCCAACTTGAGAACAGTCTTTTAACCTAATCCCTCAATGGCTCAATCATCTTCCAGATTTTTCCTAAAAAATCTTCTAGACAATAAGAAGAGATTATGGAACTATTTCAACTGGTGAAAAAGGAACCTGTAGTGAATTTATCAGTTCTTCCAATGATGACTCTGATGATTTCGGAGATACAGATGATGAGAAGTGGTCACTTGATCCAGCAGGACTCTGACTCTGCCCCAAATCTGCTAAGCATAACAAAATTATCTAATGTACCAACTCATGGTAATTTCCAAATGTTAGCTTGCAAATATTTTAATCAATCAACATAATTATACTCGAATAGTGCTAAATGCACACTATATTGATGCATTTGATGGTTGCATAATTGCATTTAAGGAGAGATATACTGGATATGTCTACATGAAAGATCCAAAGTATGAGTATATGATAAGCATGTCATTAAGGCTACAAATGATATCTTTGCCTAAACCTGCATGCCATGATTCAATTTATTTTCTGGAAAATAAATTATCAAAAAATAAAAATGAAATCAGGTGAAGCAATATTAATGTGATCTGCAAAGGAAGATTTCTACTTGGTGGCTGCGAATCAGAAAGATAGATCGGACTTACTTAATATCCCTTCATTGCCACTTAACTGTTGTTCTTTAAGAGATTGAAACCCTAGACACCTGTAGGAAAAATGAAAACAAAGTTAAACAGCATAGATAATATGATACCTGCTTACTATAAATGTTTTCTTACCAAATGATTCCAAGAAGACCAAATATGTAAAAGACAGATTCCCAGCCAAGGTTCTGAATAATGGGAGGGGCGAACAGAAGTCTGGAATGTCATACAATGCTCAAGGAATTAACTGTCTGGAAGAAATGTGAACGTCATAGGTACCACAAAATACCTGAAAGCACATACCCTAAGACGCTTCCAAAGCTCAAACCACCAAAAACAACAGCAACTGCTCTTGATCGTTCTTGAACAGGAATGGACCTGTATGGGCAGCCATGAAGTTAAAATGTTATGAAACGGTAATCCATGTGGATCCACAAGTCCACGCTACTGAAGTTTAATGTCTTTGTTCTATTTTCATTTTTTTTCAGTTAGTGACCAGATACAATTGTAGTTGCTACATCATGTTCAACAGGATTAACATCTCGGCAGGAAGGCCAATTTCTATGGGATTCCTATTATGCACACAACTGACACAAGTGATACAAGTTCCTTGATTAGCATCTCAAATCGTCAATATACTAAGACAATGACGAATTGAGAACTGAACTACTCTTGTGAAACATATGTATGAACCATTGTGAAAAATCCATAAGAATTAAGAAGCTGGGCATAAATCTGGTGTATCATTTAACAGGAGAAGGTGAAAACAAAATGTGGCCACCACTTGCTATCTGCACAGTTATCTACAAAAGGATTCATCTGAACATTAAACATATACATGAAAAAATGTTCATTAGTAGGCTATATTACATTCTACAACCAAAATTCATCATCATCTAAAAAAACACAGTGCATTATAATCTAATAGACATATGTCCAAATTAGCAGTAAGAAAATGAAAACAGAAAGAATATTTCTTAGGAAAATTGTATACTCATTCTTGCCTTGCAATCAAATCTGTAGCAGCTGATGGTGATACACCTTCTCCAATACCTACCTAGCAGAACAACACAATTTAAACAGAACATATGTTATATGATGCAAACATATGATAAACAATGTATTTTTTGTTTATGGTCAGGTACACTTGCATGTACTGAAATAAAGATGTGGCAAAAAAAAAATGTTATTATTCCCATCTGTATTACAATACTGCACAGGATGTTTTATTTCAATTGCACTGCACCATGTTTAACTGTTTCTATACATTCTGGTTAATCCTTCAATCCACCACCTCAAAAATTTGCTTGCTTAATAATTTAGCCATCCACAGGTTAATAAAGTTTTGTTTTCATAGAAAACCCAATTTAATCTAAATGCCTGATGAATGGCTTCTGAAACGAAAACTCTCATTGCTCTCTTGGATACGCTTTCTTAAGATGAACATGAACAACCATGTGAAACATATGCTACAAAAAGTTTAAGGATCAACAGAACAGGATAATGTATCGCAAAATTAGTCTAGGATTGAGAGACTAATCGATAAGTAGAGGTATACCAGAATTCTTGACAACACAAGCCCTGGCATAAACCCTGCTACAGCAGGGATAATGGCAGTTGCCAAAGACCATACCACAACTCCAACCTCAAGTACTCTCCTACAGTTGGCAGATGATATAAAAACATTTAATTATTACAAGAAGACAAAAAATAGATGAACACTAAGATTTTGGAGTGAGATATAGTGAGAACAATAGAACAACATGAGATAAAATTATAGGAAACGCCTCTGAGCTATGCAAGAGAGGTGGAAGCATTGTCCTGAAGTTTAAAATTTGCTATATGGTTCTTCTAGTTAATTTGAATTGAATACTGCTGCAATTAAATTATTGTAACTAATAATTACTCAAAATTTTAGTTAATATAAATAATTTGAAGTCAGGGAAGGAGTAAAATAAATAAATATATGTACCATCCATGAACTATTATCACTTCATGCTACCGTTTTGCAAATTCCCTACCTACTAAACTTAATGGAACAATCTTTTCCATGAAGGAACAAAAAATCCCATAAGATATCCCAAAAATATGGGCTGCAGAAAGAAATATAACTATTGTCATTGCTTGAATTTATTATTGGATACATGCTTATCCCCACAGAAATAGCAAGCACTAAAAAAAGAAGAAGAAGAAAGTACTGCTATAAGATATTAAAACATGCATCCAGATGCAGAGTCATAGATAACCTTTTTATTTGTCTATGCACTTACTATTGGACACAGAAATAGCAAGCGTCCCTGAAAATGGTAGTACTACTATAAGATACTAAAACATACATCCAGATGCACAATCATATATAACTTCTGTATTTGTCTATGCACAAGAGGTTTTTGTTACCCCAAACAAACCTTCCGCCAAACAATTTTGCCAGCCATCCACCTGGAAGTTGACTCAAAGCATAACCCCAAAAGAATGATGATTGAACTAATCCAGCAGTCGATGAGTTCCAACCATATTTGTGTGACATAGGTATTATTGCAACACTCAAGTTAACCTGAAAACTGGAGTGTTTGCAATTAGAACGAATTCACAAGGAAATACAAATGAAAATGAGCTACTGCAGAAGTGAAGTGTATATCAAAACCAACTAACTCTACAATATATCGCGTGACTACGAATGGGAAGATAATGTTGGTCTAATGATACAAATGAATGACAGAATAAATCCTCCCAAATGTACTGTCATGTTTAATACAGCAATCATTACTTATCACTAAGAAAGTAACAAGGCTATTTTACCAAGTGGCTTTTAGCTGAGTTCTCCCACACTGAGCTCCGTGCTCGTATATGGCAAATGACAAGTAAACAACAGGAAACCATGTTCTATACACACACGTATCATCCTAGTGAATAGCGATAAACTTCTAAGTGGTACTCGACTACTAGCAATACAGTGCGATCAGATCGCTCCCACGGCTGAATCATTAAGCACAATTGCACAAACAAGGTGGGGGAAGTACAACCACGCGCACCTTGTCCATGTTGCAGATGACGAACGCGAGCGAGGTGGCGCCGATGAGCTTGTACCGCTCGGCTAATCCCTCCCACGGCGGCCACCTCAACTCCAACGCCTCCGCCGCCACCTCGCCTTCCCCCTCCTCCTCCACCTTCCCCGCCTTCTCCTCCTCCTCCACCCCCGTATCCGGACGCTTCTCCACGGCACCCGCGAGACCTCCACCACCTCCACCATCACCGGTGGAGGCCCTCACGGACGGGGTCCATCGGCGGCGTCGCCGGAGCAGCGGCGGCGGGGGCATGCGGAGGAGGCGGTGCCGCCGGGGCCCCGCCCCGCCGACGACGAGGAGGCAGCGCTCGGCCTGCAGCGCCGACGCCGCCATGTTCGAGAGGTGTGGTGGAGTTTGGGGAATTTTCCGTTGCGGTTTTGAAGAGTTTTTTCGTGAGGAGGAGAGGAGCCCGCGACGGCGGAAAGCAAACGAGCGGACACGGGAGGAGGAGCAAGTGTGTGCAACTGTTTCGCTTTGAACTTTTTTTCTCGCCGAGCTCGCGAATGCGAGGTGGGGGAAGAAGCGGCGCGGCGGAGGGCGTGTGGTTGGAGTGCCTCGTGAGGCACTGACCTGTGGGTCTGTCCCCGCCACGTCAGTCAACATCAATCGTCGCTGGCCGATTTTTTTTTTTTTTTTTTTGCATGTAACCTCCCCTGTCAGTGTTTACGGCGGGCATCAGTTTCCTTTTAATTTTTCGCACACCATAGTTCTGCAAATACTAATGACACACACCTGAGAAAAACGATAGTGAAAACATTTTGCTCTGGCATACATTCGGGATACTTCGATTTGAAATGCAAAATCGTATTATCACTTAAAACCCTCAGCACACAAGTATCTTGCACTGGTGTTTCTAAAAAGATGAAGTGAACTCTACAAGTTAAAAATAGGCAAAATGTTGCAATGTTGCATCACATCAGCTGTAACTGGCTCAAGAATGATTACTACTAGGACTTGTTAGTTATACAAATAGAACAAAAAATGTATGAGGTGGTGATAAAACTGTGAAACTTTATCCATCTTCTCGTGTCTCTTTTAGTGTCAAGCACGAACTCTGGAACCCATATCCACTCTACCAAATCATGCAGGCCATCTGGCGGTTCTCTTGATCTGCAGCAGCAGCAGCAGCAGCACATTGCTGTTACTCATGAAATGGAGCATGTGTTCATTGGGTCAGTGTAACAACGGAGCTTTTTGCATAGATCAAGTACTTGCAACAACCCCTTGCTCAGAAAGAGGTACAGATGGCCTCCAAGTTGTTCCGTCAGGACCATCCATGAGAGCAATTCCAACAGCAGCCAATTCTTTTCTGATCTCATCCGATTTTTCGTACTGTTTTGCCTTTCTTGCTGAAGTCCTTTCTTCAATCTTCTGCAGCACCTGCTCCTCTGTGATGGAAGCTCTTCTCAGTGCTTTTTCTCGCAGCTGCTGTAGAGCCTGAAAACAGAGAGCTGTTAGTGGTGTTTGAAGGAGAAAAGGTTCAGCTATCCGCTCACGTTTAATCAAGTCGAATTATAATGCACAGTAGGCCTATGAGCACTACAACTTATCTATCATGTTAGAATTTTATTACACTACGTGATCTATCGTGTTGGAATTTGAAAACAGAGAGTTGTTACCGGTGCCTGAAGGAGAAAAGGTTCAGCTATTCATTCACTCACATTTAATAGGGTCAAATTATAATATACAGCGGGCCTATGAGCAGTACAACTTATCTATCGTGTTGGAATTTTATTATGGGCACGGATACATTGATTAAGCATTTAGTAATCACCACAGTATCTCTTTCATTTATCAAGGAAACAGAAGTTTTGATGAGTCATTCGCCCTGAGCTATTCAAATGTGGTACACCTTTGCAATTGTAGCCTCAAACTTAAATAAGACTGAATGGTGGACCTAAGTGTTCCTTGCCTCTTCTGACAGACACGACTCACCTAAAGTAGTAGCTTGGGGCAGGATTATGGAATTGAGCAAAATAAAATAAATGTCAGGAGTCCAGTTTGGCAAAGAACAGTCTATACTGATACTGGTAGTTTTTTTTTCAACAAAAATGAACTCCGGATGTCTTATCTTGCAGATTTGATGTCCGATACTTGGGTAGATATAGAGCGGAATTTTAGGGGGTGGAATGTACACTAGAAGATAGGTTTGAAAATGGCCTGCAGGTGTGGTATTTCTCACTTTTGTCACTGGACAGTAACCTATCACATTCGGAGCCTTAGTTCATTAAGTACCGTAAATGTATGACAACAAATATATAGAAGCTATAAAAGTCATCATATAGGGGAGACATGATTTGTGTTCTTCGGCAGACAACAATATATTCAAACTGATTGGACTGGGTTGATAATACATGTCAATTACCTCATAATAGCTTGATGGAAGTAGCCCTAGGACAGAAAGCACCATCCTTATTTTCTCTTGCATAGCAGAAAGTGATTCCAACCGCTTTTCCTGCTTCTTTCCCTGCTCAAACATCAGAGAAGGATCAACTATTAGATAGGATTTTACTTGTGGCATAAGAATAGAGCAAACATAGACACCTGACTAGCACCGAACTGCATCTCCACAAGGTTTTCATTCCATTTACCTTACGGGTATGCAGCAAATCATTCATAACTTTTAGTGGCTCAGAAATAGCAGCCAATGCTACCGAAGTGTGAAGATCATCAGACATTGAAGCCTCAAATTCATCATGAAGTTTCTGGATGCAATTTGTAGTACTAACAGGTAATGGATCTCCACCATTGCTTTGGTGTTGTTGACAACTTTCTTCACAATCTTGTAATGTCTGTACATCGAAAATAATAAACATAAGCTCTTTGATCTGAGTCATGGGCTTATGTCATTGAAATGTTCACTGACGGAACAGTGAGAATAGCAACATTTCATTTTCACTGCCACTACAAATCAAAAGTTATGGTGAGTCATTCAGATTGTAGCAGCTCCAGCCTCCAGGCATAAATCGGAACCTAAGTGATCTTTTTGGCTAGATACTGAGGAGCAAAGGCCATGGGCTGCCTATCAGAACATGTCTGCAGCTATAGCTACAGTCTGATAAACTGTAAAACTTCCATTGGATTTCAGGATAATCTACTAGTACCATTTTTTATAATAAGTTAAGATAACATGATCAATACAGAGGACAGTAAAAGCAAACTAACTTTTATTTGGCCTAATGCAGCCTAGGCCAAGACAAGTGCAGTTCACAAGTTGTATGGGAGGTTAATCAGTGAGCCATGGTCTCAGGCCATCTGAATGATATGTTTGGCTTTCAAAAGAGAAATATATGGTATATTAATCAATTTGTCTCTACTCTCTAGACTAAACATGCCTCCAAAACTTGTAAATACCTTGGCATAAACATAGAATTCATACATGCCAACTTAAGGTCCACTGCCATCCCCTTTTAAACAGTAGCATGATCCCTTTTGGATATGAAATTACAAATGCTTTCAATAAGTCATGCCAAAGTAAAGAGGCCTGAATAAGTCCTAGAAGCCAACAAGGATCAGAATTATTTTTCCACTACCCTAACCCAATAAGAAGCCAGCAAGGATCAGAATTATTTTTCACCACCCAAACACAATAAGATACTCCCTCCGTCCGTGTATGTAGTGTTTTTTAGAACAGTGAGAGGATTTAAGGATGACTGCAAAAGACTGATATGCCCCTCTGATGCAACACACAGACATGGAGCAGAATATACAGGAAGCAGTAAACTATGTCAGTGTCAGTGCCCAGATCGGCCATTGCAGCATGAAAAACTACTCTCACACGTTACTCCAGTACATATCTCAATTAAAAAAACCACAGTTGGCAGTGGTTTACCCTTTGATGGCTGCAATTATTAAGGTGGCCCCTTTCACTGTATATCCAAAATCCCCTACATATATGTACAACTTTCTGGATGGAAAAACGTTACTTTCGCGGACGGAGGGAGTATTATATACCTGGTAGGTGTAGTACAATCTGTCTGATGCAACATTAAGCTGTTCTATGGTATAGTTGATCGGGGACCTGTAGTGGGTACCAAGTAAAAACATCCTCAAAGCAAGTGGGTGATACAGTTCTGTCACCTGAGAAAGTTGGATATCCTTGAGAAAGATAACGGACAATTACTAGAAAAGGTAAAGTTATATTGTCTTACTTTGCGTATAGTGACAAAGTTGCCCAGTGATTTTGACATTTTCTGACTGTTCACATTGACAAAGCCATTGTGTATCCAGTAATTTATACTGCTGTCACAACATGCTGCACGGCTCTGAGCAATTTCATTCTCATGGTGAGGAAAGACAAGGTCCTCCCCACCACCATGTATGTCGAAAGAGTGACCCAAGTAATGCGCACTCATGGCACTGCATTCTATGTGCCACCCTGGCCTTCCAGGGCCCCAAGGGCTGTCCCAATATGGCTCCCCATCTTTTGCAGCCTGGAGTAATATAGAATCAGCTGATTTGAAACTGACTCTCTAAAGAAATCTTGATATTGAAATAAATGATCTCCACAGAGAACAAGAGAAAATAACAGATACACATAGGGGGAAAAAAGAGAAGAATTCTACATATCAGGAAGAGGGCATACCTTCCAGAGAGCAAAATCAGCTGGGTTTTTCTTCCTCTCGTCAACAGCAACCCTTTCACCAGCTCTATTATCATCTAACTTTCGACCAGATAACTCTCCATACTCAGGGAAATTTTCAACAGAGAAATAAACATCCCCTCCTATCACATATGCACAACCATTGTCAAGGATCTGTTTCAAGAAATATCATAGACAAAATGTCAAGCTGTGCACCACATAAAATAGTTATATTAAAAAAAGAATTTAATGATGACAAAATTTCAATTCAATCTCTTACTTCAACTAAGAGGCAAAAAATGAAAGAACTCTAAAGTGCAAGTGTCTATCATTTATTTTGCATTTGTGGGTAAGAATAAAATATTTATAGGCTAGATGTCACTGTACTGTATCCGAGTAGCACAACAACACCATGGAAGTGGATGCACCAAAGGGTCAAATCAACAAACCAAAAATATGTAATGGGCTAGATGTCACTGAACTGCACCCTAGTAGCACAACAACACCATGGAGGTGGCTAAACCAAAGGTCAAGGATAAGGGTAAACTAAGGTGTAAGGACTCTTTCAATAAGTTATTATTTAACGCATTATCTCCTAACAATGATTGAATAAGATTAATTCAAATAATAACTTGCCTGATCATTAGACAAGAAACCAAATAGACTAATTGGTACATTTCCTAATAATACTGCCTGCCTAAAGACATTTACCGTCATATCAGTTTGACAAGTTACCGTGGCAGGATGAATAATAATGGACCCAAATGGATTGTACATGACAAAATATTACTCCCTCCAGATTTCAATGGTTGACGTCGGCTAGCTCAAATTTGAGCAAGCCGACGTCAAAGAATAAAATATAGAGGGAGTACATATCTAAAGAACACTAGCACATTCACAAAGTATTGTCAATCAGGTGCGACTGTTCATAACTGCATATCACATGACCAGTACAGCAATACTTTAAAAGCACGGAACATTGCTACATTGGCATTTGCCATTCTAGGCTCAAATCAGGATCGGATGTTCTTTGTGGTTTCTACACAAATCCTATCATGCACTGGCAACAACAAGAAAGCAACATACTGTCAAGTGTCTATTTAATGATGTGTGATTAATCATTTCTTTCTGGATTGGAGTAATCAAAATATGGAATTTGTACTGACTATTAGTCTATTACACAAAATAGTCGATTTTTAATAGCAGACCAAGAGAACAGAACTGCATAGTAATAAATATTAAGTACTGCAGGAAAAACACAATGATCCATATATTTTACCTGTTTAATCATGTTTATAATCTGATCAATGTGATCTGAAACACGGGGCTCCACAGATGGTGGTAAACACTGAAGATGAGCCATGTCTGATAGGAAGTCATCAGAGTACCTTTTGCTTAAGCTAAAAGGATCTTCTCCCAGTTGATTTGCTCTTGCAATTATCTACAGAATTCCATAAGTGCAACTCAGGTTTCCTGTGCAGATTAGCAATTAAAGGCATATAAATTTTCTTTCTAGGTGTCCAGGCAAAATATCTTAATACAACTTAAGAGGTAAATATAGTGAAATGAACTTAAAGTTAAGTTCAGGAATTAATCTGAAACAAACATAGCATTGGTTACAAGACCAATCAAACATGATCCTGGTTACCCTACTTTAATTAAGGTCAATACGGCACCATTTATCCATATATTAAAGGTATATGTTATGATGGCTTTTAAAATCCATAGAGGATGCACAGGAAGAATATTTGTAGCAATAGTAATTATAACATAATTTATCAATCGTCAATAAAACTAGTTGTCAGAACATGAGGGCCCAACATCAGATGTCTGATGATAAAATTGACACAAAAAAATCACCTTGTCGTCAATGTCAGTAAAATTCCGAACATACCGCACTTTATGGTCCAAATACCGCAGGTACCTGCCAGAAGACATGATACATGAGATAAGTGTATGTGACTACATGTGGTACTTTGTGCCAGTAGGAGAAAATAATGAAAGGCAAGGCAACATAGTAAGAGGTGTTGAGTGTGGATAAAAAGTGGCAATACTCTTGCCTCTTGGGTGTGACAAAAGTTAATTTACTCCATTATGCTTGGCTATGAAAAGCAACAGGTAACTTGCTTGTTTTCTAACAAATTAACAATTATTCTAAGGTAAGAGTAGGATCCTTTCATATGCAAAACTACTATGGAAGTCTAATGTAGTTGTAATCTCACAATGTCCTAAACCAAGCTAGTTAAATCACAAAGTGTTTCTCACAGTGTGCATTAACAAAAAAAAAAGTGAATGTATGCTGTTCAAATTAGCAGAGCATTTACTACTACAAACATGTGACCTTGCTTTCACCATGTAGAATACTGTAAATAGGTCGGTATAAATTTGTCAAAACATCACCAATTGGTTGAGTCAATTTGCATAGTCACATCACTGAAGGACCAAGTTTACGAAAGGGGCCAAATCAAGCGCAGTAATGGAGGGGATAAGGGGAACCTATAGAGGACATCGAATGCGACGTAGGCTCGGGCGTGGCCGATGTGGCTGTCGTCGTAGGGGGTGACGCCGCAGACGTACATGCCAACCTCCCCGCCGGGCACCCGCGGCCGGAACAGCTCCTTCCGCCGCGACTTGGTGTTGTAGAGGTGCAGCTCCGGGGCTCTCTCCGCGGCCGCGCCATTCGAGGCGGCGAACGCGGCGGATGACGAGGGCTTGGGAGAGTAGAGGCGGTGGGGGCGGAGCAGAGGAGGAGGGGTCAGGGTAGGCGCTGCGCGGTGGGGCAGGCGAGCTCGCGCCGGCGAGGAGAGGAGGAGTGGGAGGAGGCTTGCGGCGCGCCTCGCCGCCGCCGCCATTTGGGGGAGTCGTCAAGGTGCAAAGCGCGACGGCGCGAGGGGTAGCGGATAGCGTTTCCCTCTTTCTCGATTTTTTTGGGTTTTCTTTCTTTTTTTTTTTGAAACGGTTTTCTTTAATTTCTTTCCACTAAATCGTGGAAGTACGAAAAATAGATAAGGGGAATACAAATAGAGTACTGATTTTCTTAATTTGAATTTTTTTTACTGATTTGTTTTACCCTATACACAGTATATACCTGAAATTTTGGGAAAAAAATGTTCTTGTTCGAATTGTGTGTGTATCATCGAATTAGTCATCCATTAGTGAGACATTAGAGTTTCAGAGACAAATGTACCATATAATTTTGTATAATTTTTTTAATTGACCTGAGTGCAATAGAAACCATGGACCCTAAAAACGTTAATGGAATTGAGTCAGTGCTAATAATGGACTTTTATGAATTTTTGGCAGTCTCTGTGTCTTGTCCCCAAGCCTCAAGCAGATCTACATCCGGGGAACTCGCCGGGGTTGCGCCGGCGGCCAGAGTCAAAGCATTCCGGCGGAGAGGATGGAAGAGAGGAGAGAGTAAACAGGTTTTTCCATTTGATTGAGAGATGGGGTCCGTAATTTTTAAAATTTAATTTAATGACTAGGGCGCATGTCACCAAACTGCCTATCCATAATGTCTTAGTGATATATTTTAAACGGTTTTTTTAATTTTAAGGTCCAATATTTTTGGTATTGCAGTAGGGGGGCTGTTTTAGAACTCTTGGCATGAACATGACGGACCAAAGTGAACTTATTCCTTTTCACAAATGCTGGACATAGGTCCACGTCCAGCCCACAAAACTAATGGCCCAAACAAACCTTAACCCCCCACCCAGCCCACCAAGTGCCGCAGGCAGGGTCCAGTTCACCGTTCACTGCGGTGCACCGTAGGTGGGGCCCACGTCTTGGTTCATGCGGCACATGGTGAACCAGGTCTATGAAGGGGGCCTTTAACTCAGATGGGCCCCCGTGTTCCACGCTTTGCACTGTTCACCCCCCACTTTCCTCGTGATTGGCTTTTGCAGACAGAAGGGGATCGATGCGCCAGGTATTTATGGACCGTTGCTGCAAAAAAAAGGTTTAAATGTGCTCTGTGTAAAAAAAGTCAATGGAAAAGATAAAAGAGAGAAAAAAGTCACTGGAGTAAACAGCCTAGCAGGCACCTAACCAACTCTTTGTTCCTATAAACAAATTATTTGTTTTATCATCACACTCGTTAATTGTCTCAACATCACACTTTGTTAATGCAGAGTACTCCCAAGTCCTATCTACCACTTCAGTAGCTGAGCTTGAAAAGGAGTCCAAGGAAGGGCACTAGGCAATAGCAAAACTTCAATTCATACCACTAATAATAATTAAAAACTGGAATAATTGGTTTTTCTAATGCCAAAGACAGTATATTGAAAAACAAGTACTCCCTCCGGATTTTTTTAACTGACGTTTCGGACAACACAAATGTCTTGCTCCTAGTATTGTTTTCCTGTCTGAAACGTCATCCAAAAATGGGCAGAGGGAGTATTAGGTACAAACACAACTATTCAAAGGGGAAAATGACAAAGAAAAAAAATTGAAAAATTATTAACACGATTATTCAAACGAAAATGAAAAAACAGATAGAAAAGGCACGATAGGGCTTGAATCGAGGACTTGACGCGTGGATCAAATATCCCCAGACAAATACGCCTTCAAAACGTCTTAATTGTAGCGAACATATATACTTCCTTTGGATTTTAATCATTGACGTCAAACAAAAGCGTACAGAGGAAGTAAGAAGGTACTTGTGGATATCGTATGAAGGCCATAATCCACCTTAATATCGCTAAGACCCTCCTTGTAAAAATTTATTATGCAAGAATACTCATATACGATGACAATGAGTGACCTCGTGTCTCTGCTCTCTACTTTGATTCACGTTAACAAAGAGAGTAGCCTCGTGTTGTCCAAGTCCTCTTCAACACACGAAAGTCTCGGCTAGAAAAGTATGGCACGTTGAGCTGCCAGTCGAGAGGATGTATTTGATTAGCCAATGCTTATTGAGAAGATGATAATCATTGATGGCGGTTTTGGCCTATGTAGGGAACTTTCGTGAGTCTCCAAGAGATAATAACATACATATTGCATTGTTCGTAGGGGTTTTAATGTGTCAGTTTGTCACGTCTCGCTTTTTTGCAAATATGATAAGCTAAAACAATAATGTGGCTAAGAATTTGTTAACCGCAGGCGCGACAGGCTCGATATAATCGTACTAACAATCAACCAATACCATGCTGTTAGTCCACGTTATAGCACGACAAAAGATGCAACGTGCCAATCTTTAACAGCCAATCAACACAGCCCCTAAACATCATAAAGCTCCCCACACCCTCCATTTGGAGAAAGGTCTAATGCATCAAAGAAAGCAAGAACATTTTGGTGACGACGCCTGCAACGGTGACAGAGTGATTAATGATTAAATGGACAAGGTCCATCCAGGGAGACGAGACAGGCACAGAGCACGGGCGTGCCAATCCAATCGTTCGCCCCGGGCTCCCCGCGTCAGACGCGTCAGACGGACCTGCCTCCCGACCCCTGACCAGACCAGACCGGACCTGAGTGAGTGACTCATCACCAGCAAAAGCCAACCCCACGTCCCCACCTCACCTCGCCACAGTTCGTCCACAGTAGCGTCGTCAGCCATCGCCGCGCCATAACTACGGCAGCAGAGAAGAGAGAAGAGATCGAACCCCACCACCACACAAGCCCAAACCTCTCCCCATCACCACCACCACCACCACCAAGCGGTTCAGCCAACCACGCCCTCGCCGCCGCCGCCAACCGATGGACGACGCGTGGCCCACACGGTGGCCTCCGCCTCCCCCGGCAACGGCGCCGCCGCTCCCGAGCCAGGTATGCCAAACCCGGCGTCCTCCTCTGGGTGGTTGGGGTGGGGGTTTGGCTTTGTGGTTGTAGAATGCGGGGGGTTTACGAGGGGTTTTGCTCGATCCCCGAGCCTTCCAGAGTTTGGGTAGGATGATCTCACGTAGCTCGGACTCGTGGGATCGGTGTCGTCTTCGTCCGCCATTTTTGTTTCCTGAAAATCGAAATGGGAATTCAAAATGCTGTGAGTTGATTTGGTGTTTTTATGGTTGGAATGGGGGATGCTCACATCGCGTTGTTCTGCGGTGTTCGTTGTGCAGACTGACGGCGCCAATCTGCGCTACCTGCTTCGCCCCTTCGCCGCGCAACATGAAGCATCTGCTGCGGCGGTGGCGCCGGAGCAGCTGGCCGCAAGCTGATAGTTTTGGCAGAAACAATCACACCCGCGCCGTGCGTTGCTTTCGTGTTAAATATGGCTGGAATAGCCCCAGCCGTGGCCCTTACAGATTGCGCCAGAATCTGGCTACATATCAGGAGATTAACCGTACAAGCTAATAGCTAAACAACCTATCTTTAGATATCTGTTGCTAAAGATATTATCACATGTAATTCGGATACAATTCTGTTAACACCCTCTCTCAATCATAACCTTGCCAGGTTGAGATTGCTCTTAAAATTCTCTAACAACCGAACAGACAATGGTTTTGTAAACCCATCTGCAACTTGATCACCTGAAGAAACAAAATCAATCTCCAAAAGTTTTTGACTTACTCTTTCTCGAACGAAGTGGTAATCAACTTCTATATGCTTTGTTCTAGCATGAAACACTGGATTTGCTGACAAATATTTTGCTCCCAAATTATCACACCAGATTTTTGCTGCTGGTGGACATTTCACTCCAAGTTCTGACAATAGAGTCTGTACCCACATAATCTCAGCTGTTGCATTGGCTATAGCTTTATATTCAGACTCTGTGCTGGATCTAGAAACAGTAGCTTGTTTTCTAGCATTCCACGATACTAAATTTGAGCCAACAAATATTGCAAAGCCCCCTGTAGACCTTCTATCATCTAAACTGCCAGCCCAATCTGCATCAGAAAAACCACTAACTAGAGTGGATCCTGATCTATGTATATTAAGCCCTAACTTTGTACATTGTTTGATATATCTTAAAATGCGTTTAACTGCACCCCAATGTATAGTAGTTGGTGAATGAAGGAACTGACAAACCTTGTTAACAGAGAAGGCTATATCTGGTCTAGTAAGAGTCAAATATTGTAATGCTCCCACAATACTTCTATACTTACTTGCATCTTCCGCACCTAACAAGATACCTTCATGAAGAGAAAGTTTTTCACTTACAGATAGTGGTGTAGGCGCCGGCTTACAATTTTCCATTCCCACCTTTTTCAGCAAATCAGTTGCATATNTAACCGTACAAGCTAATAGCTAAACAACCTATCTTTAGATATCTGTTGCTAAAGATATTATCACATGTAATTCGGATACAATTCTGTTAACACAAGCCATCCAAGTTCGCAGTACGGCCAACCTGCTGGAGTGCCGCCGCTGCCGCCGAGCAGTTCGTTGGTTGCTCAAGTGTTTGGGAATCATCCTCATGGTGGCATTGTATCGGACCGGAAGGCGTTGTTCGCCATGCTAAATGGGAGCAATGCTGCTAGTGTCATTGATCTTACTCGCGCTTCCCCGCTCAGAGGCGAGGAGCCTCTGCCCAAGCACCCGAGACATGGCATGGCAGCTAGCAGCAGCGTTGAGCAGTCATCTTGCTTGGGGGCGTCGTTTCAAAACAGAAATGGCAATGCACAGGGTAGTTTCCTAGGGGAATGCTCAGTTAACAATGGTATGGTTCCACTGGAGTTTTTTGTGCTATAGTAGTGCGTGCAATGGCACAATTCCTGTCTCTCTGTTGTAATCTTAGACTGTTTGTGCTTGCATATTTGGACATGCAGGGATATCCCAAGGTGCCATCCAGTTCCAGGACTCGAGCGCATGCGCAGTGCAGAAATTGCCATCCAAACCAACCCTTCGACACCATCCTGCGCTTCTAGGGGATCAGATTCGCGTCTCCTGTCTGAATGTTGGTGGGTTCAACTTGCAACAATTATCTGCAACCTAGATTGACTACCTTCTGTCATTGCCTCATGAGTGGGGTAGTCATTGAATGGCTAGTTACAGTAAGCATTTTTACCCCTTCAAAAACCCATGTCTGGAATGGCCTAAATAGAGAAACCCAGCCATTGAACTATGTCTGATGAGCGGTGTGTGATCAAAATTTTTACACCCATGGGAATAAATTTTTTCTATCTCTTGCTTGTACACCCTGAAATTACTACTTGCCGCATGGGTTCTGTTGTTGATAGATATTTAAATAGTGATGGAGCTCTCATGCACAATTATATTTAAGTAAATATTATGAATTATTAGATATTTTTTTTGCTATAAACCCCCCTGCTGCTTAGAACCATTATGACCATATATGCTTTTGGCATATAAACAGGTGGTGAGTTCTTTGTCGGTGAAGCTGGGATTTTCGGAGTTCAATGCTTCTGTCATCAGTTGAGAATGTCTGTTGCTAAGTTCTGTGAGGTACTGTACGAATTAATGATCGTTCGCTAAATTGTTATGCTAATTCTCCATTTAGGGACTATTGCAGAAGTTCTCACTGATAAAAGCTATGTATATACACTTGTAGCATTCAGGAGGACCTGCAGAAAAAGCCAGTGAAATTGTCATTATGGATAACGGCATGACTATCGGAAAATGGCTCAAGTACTCTATGGCGGTGAGCATTCTAGCTTGTTTTTATCTTGATCTGTTGTATTTACTTGGTCCTAGATATGTTTTTCCAGTTGGTAAGTATACGGAAAATAATCACATACTGGTTATGCCTGATTAATTGTAAAGGTAATAGTTGTGCCAGGAGGCAGTTTGATCACTTGATGTGACTCGCACAGTGACCAATTGCCAATGGCTTGTAGTACCAAATAGAAATGTAGCGTCTTTTTTTAACACATGTAAACATACAACCTCTATCTTGTAGCAAGTAATGTTAATTACTCAGGTCACCTGCAGGCTACACTAGCAACAGGAAAAAACTGAAGAATGCTTTTAGCAGTATTTTCTGCATTTCTAGAAAATATCATTAAATGTAGTCTGTGGTAACACCGTAACACTTAACTACATAATATTTCTAAGTTTTTCTATGTTTAAGCCTACAATGGAGGCATTTAAAATTTTATGTTTTGGAAGTCATAGTAGTTCTCATGATACTACATTAGCCTTTAGGATACAAAGATATTTTCTATCAGATATTGGTAACTCAGAACTACCATCCCACTCGCATGGCATGCTATATAACTCACCTATGTTGATTTCCTATTTGCAACATTCTCATCCACCACTCCACCTTTTTGTTTCAAAATTTATGCGTCTTCAATTTTCTTTTGTGTATCTGTAATTTACACCCCATATCACTTATCAGCTGCCATATTTTTTTCCTTGTTTACATCTAGGTCGGAGCATCCATTTCTGACACTAAGTGGGACTGGCCAGAATGGGCATGCATTAGATATTCTCCAGAAGAATACTGGAAGAAAAATCTCCTTATAACAAACAATAAGATGGAAAAAACAGGGCTGTTCAGTGGACATGGAAAAAAAACTGGACCTATAGACAATTCATTTTATTCCAGTGAGATGTTTGGAGGATTCACTTCTGTTGAGAAGTTAGTGAATAAGCCAGATGAAACATATTACAGAAAGAGTGTGGGTTTACATGAAGCATTCACAAAGAAACAAGCTTTACACCAGAGTTCAAAAATAAATTTAGCAAATCACATGGTTCATGACATGAACCTGAACTCTATTAGCAGGCCAAGTGAAAGAACATATTCAACAGCAAACACGGGATTAACTTACAGTAGGAATCATTTGGCACACAATTATGCAAACCTCCTGGAGAAAAACTTAAATAACTTGTCTCGTAGTCCTGGTCCTAGTTCCACAAGAGTTTTGAGCTATGATAGTCGGGCATGCATGCCTGATATACCCCACAAAATATTTCAAGATGGTTCAGTTAGGCCATCAAACACTGAACTGAAGCTGGGGCAATCATCTTATCATCAATCTACCCTGTTTCCATCGGTGCAGTCAACAACGATTGAATTTCAGAAACCTCAGAAGTACCCGCAATTCACAAATCCAAGTGAGTTATCCTATTATTAGCTGGAATTTTTCTGTTCTCTACATTATCATTTGGGTAGGACTTAAAAAATAACTATTAATATGGCACACATGTAGTTTTATATGCTTGCTGGTTAGATATGCCAAGAGCTTGTCATGCTAGTACTGAATACGTAGAACCACAAAAACACCATGAGAAACTGCTAGTACTAAACAACGAAGGTAAAGAACAATGTAGTTTAGGTGTTTAGGTGTGATTTATAACAACATAGTGGAAACATAATTTTGGTTAATTCCTTTTCTTTGTGTAAAAAACAAGAGCATTACCTTTCCCATTTAATGTCGTATAATGTCAGAATCATTTGGTGCAGATGCTTATCAGAAGCAAACTACCAAAGCCATAGAAAACATTGAGCCATCATTTGGCACAGGGGATAGGAAACGGCCACTTGAAGTTGCTAACGGAATCAGCCATTCTGGACTTGATGAGATCACAGATGACACAGCAAAGAATTCATTTATTTCACTATTTCTTTCACATCTCGAGAGAAATAGTACATCTGAATCCATTGATGATGTTCTCAACAGTAATGAGCATTACCTTCTTAAGGCTCCAGATGTTGCATATATCTCCGATGATTTAAAGGATGCAAGCACCCAAGTTGAAAGAAGGGCAAATGATAATCAGTTGAAGTTGGCCCCGACCATCATCCATACAAAAAGAATATCGGATGGCAGGTCTCTTCCAGTGGTTTCCAAGGGATATGTCCATCAAGATATACTTCATGCAAATAGTCAGGATTCTTCAATAAATGGTGACTGTCCAACACATTTGCTGCCTAGTCAACCTAATGCTGGATTCTCCAAAATATGCGCAGGAGTTCCTTCTCCTGTGAAATGCAGGTGTTGTAATTATGTTGCTGACAAATTCTATCTTACACGTGCTGAGACTGGGGCTCCCTGTTTTCATGATAGATCGGTAAGTTGGTCTTACAATCTTTTACATAGCACAAGTAACTAACATCACCACTGCAAACCACCGAGATGTCTTTTGATACTACAAGCATTATGTGCAGGCCAGAAGATATTTTTCTTTTGAATGTGCAGATGACTTGTCCACGCATACAAGTTTGAGAGCTGCCAAAATTAGTTGTCAGTGTGGAAAAGCCTTCTGTTCTGCACATAGTCAGTTTCTACCTAGTTTTGGCCAAAATGATCAATCACCACTAGGAAAATCAATACATAGATGCTGTTGCAAAGCTCAGGAAGATTCTTCCAGACTTGGTTTTAGAGCTGGCAATATCTGCCAATCTCATTTCTGTGACGATGGTGCTCCAGTTCCAGCCCATAGGTCTATCATTGAAGGTTGGTTTCTTCACGTTGGAAGTGATATGATAGGCAACACTTTCTATTTCTGATCATTTTCTTGAATTCTGTCTTGTTTAAATTCAGTGGGCATGCTTTCTCATATTTCAGAACTAGATGAAGTCCGTACCTGCTCTACTTTCATACCAAGATCGTCATTATGTTCGAGAGAGCATATATTGCAGTCTTGTTGCCGTGCATGGCCCATTGATGGGTTTCATTACAGAAGGTATTTTAATTTACTCTACTTTTTTTTTATCTCGAATCCTATTCCAACCGATTGCTGGTATCACATAACACGCCTTTGTTTTTCTCCATTACATGCTATTGACAAATACTTCAGTTCCATCACTGCAACCAAGATTTACTCTTACATATTTAAGTTCCAGCCTTGATTATGATCCTATTGGTTAATAGATGCTAGCCACTGCCTAGTGTATGTATAATTCTTATTTTGCCTGATAGCACATTATTTCTTATCCTTAGCAATGCTCTTCAAAATTTTAATTGATTTGAATCTTGGAAAATGAGCAGGCGACCTGTCAAACAGGTATAGATAAGCTTTGTTCTTTGTTTTTAGTTTGATATTATGTTTGTGTCTGCTGTTTCACATCATATTGACATTGTGCAGGATATTATGGTTGCCATGTGTATACAGATATAGCATCAAACAAACATCTAATGCTCATTTCCTTGAAAACTGAAGTTCTCTTGAAGCTCTTTCTGTGCTCCTTTTTATGTTCTTTTATTTATTTCTTGCAGTTCAATGGGACATATAGCCAGCAGCTTGACTAAGAATCCTCTGGTTGACATACCTAATAATACAGAACCTAGTACTTGCTGGAATGGAAAATGCTGCTGCTCGTTAGTCCCAAAATGTTTGGCAGGTTATGGATTTACAAAGCACTGTGTTGCCAAAATCGATCAAACTGATCATACAATACAAAAGAGCAAGGATGAGCAAGTGCCTGCTAGATGTTGCACCCTAGGGGAGAGTGAAAGGTTAAGATGCCAGTGCTCAAGTGAGATAATTGCTAGTAGAAGTGACCCTAAAGCTTCTTTCCGGAAAGAGGTCTCTACTAAAGTATTGGACCAACCTTCTGTTCCTATATCGGAGAAGCTGAAGAATGTGACAGAAGCATCGGCTATTGGTGGTTGTTGGTCCTATGAAACTGCTAGAGAAAAAGAGAGTGGTTGTAGAGATTCTGGAATATTTAAACAACTAAAATCTGGTTTCTCTTCTGGATTCTCCAGTGATGTGGTGACAAAGTTTTCTGCATCACCTGAATTGAACAATATATCATCATGTACTGCTAAGTATGGTCTTGAACACAAAAATCTTGTGTTTGATGAAGGGTCAAGAATTGAGAAATGTTCCTCATCCAGCTATGTACCTATCAGTACAGGATGTGAAGAAGCCCAAAATAGTTTCTCTAGATTTCACTTGGTGCCATCTTCTGTGAAGCACAAAAGTAATCAAATTTCTGAGGGAAGCACACTGAAAGAACATGAGAATGAGGAGCAACGTTCTGAGATGCCGAAGAAAACACGGACATTGAGGTGCTGTATAAAACAATCAGAATCCGATGACTGTATTAGGAAAATTAATCTGTCATGCCTGGAAGGGGATTCTCAACCGCAGCATGAGGTTGGTCCATTTTCACACAGAGTATCAAAAACCAAGAGGAAACATCCTCCCATGCATCTGAATAAACGTGTGAAACGGCTTCACAGCAACCGCAAGGTTCTCAATGTTGATGATGAGCAGTCAGATGACGAGGGCATTTTGCCTATAGAATCGAACTTCTCTGATAGAAAAAAGGAAGAAGATATTATGATCACTCTGGATAGAACACAATGCCAACAGCAAGGGAGTCGATTGTTTGTCCGCAAACTGCCAAAATACGTGTCTCTGAACTGCATTGTAAATGAACCTTACAGTGAAGATGCTTGTAGTGGGAATGCCAGTATTGATTCTTGTTTGATTGCTACAGGCCTAACAAATGACAATCGGAAATCTCCCAAAATTGTTCCACTCAATCTGATTCTCAAAAAGGCCAAGAGATTTCATGCTGTCAAACCGCTCTGTAAGAGACAAAACATCCATTTTTCCGATGAAAAGAGCTCAGATTGTTCTGCAGATAAATCTTCATCTAGCAACAGAAGTTTCGGTCCACAAGATGAACTGTGGTCTCCCAAAAAGAATAGGTATTCATCTGATGTCTTGCGGCCACACATCAAGTCTGATCGCCAAAGTCCAGGCTGTGGTATATTTCTGAAAACTGCATTACAAATAGTATCATCACATAACTGAGTAACTTTCAGTGTTCCTTTTTAGAGAAATGGAATTAAGAAATAAATAATATCATTTTCAGTACTTGAAGAAGATGAGTCTCATAGCCTTACAGATACAGAGACAAGTCGGCTATCACTGTCAGCATCAAGAAGTAGAGGTAGGAATCTAGGAGGACAGCTGTAGTATATTTGGTTATCAATGTTTGTTATTTATAGGAAAAATTGATTCGATTTTTTAAAAAATGATTCATTGTTTGACATTACAGATGAACTAGTAATAAGATCATTTTTGTCATCTTTACAGAAAAAGTAAAATCACATACATTAGCAAACTTCTCATTTGCTTAATTCCCCACATGAATGCCAAAGGAGCCCTTTGTTTACCAACACGATATACCAACCATATGCAGGAATTAAGAATCAAAGAGCATGCATATCTCTTAATAGGATTGAGAGCTGTGAAGAATATACAAATGAATCAGCATGCAATCCTTGTGGCATTAAACATAGTATGGATCAAACGTGTGAAGCAAAATTTGAAAGGTTGTAACTCCAGGTGCATTCTACAGAATTCCTTAGAAGGTTATGTTCCATAGAAAATATTCCATTTTAAATAACTGATCTGACAAAGTTCTGCATAATACCTTATACAGATATATACGAAGGCCTGCTTTAGATGCTTCATGTTGTGTTTGTGGTCTCTCAAACCTGGATCCTTGCAATCAGTTGATAGAGTGCAACAAGTGCAATATCAAGGTTTGTCATATTGTCTTACCTGTACCTAGTAATGCAGTCTATTTACATAGACGCTTGCATTTTTCTGTAGGTGCACCAAGCTTGCTATGGTGTACTAAAAGTTCCAAGAGGACAATGGCTCTGTAGGCCCTGCAAGATCAATGACCAGGACACAGTACGGAAGTTCAATTTCAGAATCATTTTTTTAAGCATTTATTGAGGCATGGTGTATGTTATTTGTTATGGTTGCTAATTCATGTAGACTAGGACAATCATCGTTATTCTGATTCACATACCACTGTATTTTATTTATGCAGACTAATATGTGCAAGTACTATAGAACTTTTCACTAGTTATTGATCCTTGAAGTACCTGTTAGGAATATGCTGATGGTATATATGTATGGACACAATTATCTTGCATGGAAATACTTTGGTCAAAGTTATTCTTGCTTACACTAACTTGCTTTATATTAGATACATTTACTAGTGATTGATCGTGTAGCAGTCTCTTCTTACGTTTTCCTTTGCCAGGTCTGTGTTCTATGTGGTTATGGAGGTGGAGCTATGACAAGGGCATTGAAAGCCCATAATATTCTCAAAAGCTTGTTGAGGGGCATCACAACAGCAACTAGATCAGATAAATATGTATATTCATCAGGAAATGTTAACAGTGAATGTACAAGTAAGTTACACGGGGAATATGTCAGGCATGAGTCATTTCATGGACCCAGATCAAGAAGCTGCAATACTATATCTTCTATTGATATAAAGGAAGCTTCAATAGGTAGTGCGTGTGGGAACATTATCACCAAGATGTGGACTTCTAGTCGCAATTCCAGTTTACTTGGTCCACGAACAAGGCAGTGGGTTCATGTGGTCTGTGGGCTGTGGACACCTGGTACAAAATGCCCAAATGCGATCACAATGAGTGCTTTTGATATATCAGGTGCTTCACCTGGCAAAAGAAATACAGTGAGTTCTTTTCATACATACTCATGAAAATTCATTCAAATACTGTTTCCCTTGTAAATTTAAAGCACATCTGATGCCAGGTGTTGGCATTGACCATGAGTTCTCTTTCATCTTTAGTCATTAAATCATTCAGAGTATCTTATGCACCAGATTCTTTAGTCCTAATGAATTTTTATTATTTCAAATGTTTTCGTCATCAGGAATGCTCAATATGTAAGAGAACTGGTGGCTCATTTATGGGGTGTCGAGATGTAGATTGTTTGGTTCTCTTTCATCCTTGGTGTGCTCATCAGTTGGTATCATATTTCCTAATAATAAGATTTTTGTTAAGATTAATCTCTATATTATCATATTGATTTGGAAATATTCTGCACTCTTGATAACAACTTATTGTTATATCTACATTAAGTAAATCTGTATGTTGCTCATGATATCACAATAGGGTCTGTTGCAAAGTGAGTCAGAAGGTGAGCATAACGAAAATGTTGGTTTTTATGGGAGATGCCTGGATCATGCTACGATTGATCCTAATCATTTTAATCCTGAGAAATGCTTGAGAAGCAATGACTGGACATGTGCACGTGCAGAGGTAATATATTTGTTTTTTTAATCTTTGTACTGCTTGAAAAATTTGAATCCTAACAAGCAACAACTTCCTTCGTCATTTTCTTTAAAACAGGGTTTTAGAGGGCGAAAGGGAGACTGGTTTGGTGCTAATCACAGCAGGAAACCAGAAGAGAAGTTTGGTGAGTGCGGTGTTTCCCAAGAACAGATCAATGCTTGGCTACGCATAAATGGATCAAAATCTTGCATGAGAGGACAGGTAACTCCTAGCTGTTCACTGCAGTGCAGTTGATTATCTTCAATGTAGTACATTGTAATGTATGGATTAGAGAGGTATCGAAGTTTGTAGTATATACAAGATGAGCTGTTTACGTGTCCTCCTCATTCTCAATATAGAAGGAATATGTCCACTACAAGCAGTTAAAGGGATGGAAGCATTTGGTAGTGTACAAATCTGGTATTCATGGGCTTGGTCTCTACACATCGGAGTTTATTCCACGTGGCTCTTCGGTAAATTTTCATCAGTTCTACTTTCCTTAAACAATACACTCACATAAGGATTTCTAAAGTTCCACATGATATATTTCAGGTTGTAGAGTATGTTGGTGAAATTGTTAGGCAACGTGTTGCTGACAAAAGAGAGATTGAATACCAGTCTGGGAAACGGCAGCAATATAAAAGTGCTTGTTACTTCTTCAAGATTGACAAGGAACATATTATTGATGCCACTCGCAAGGGTGGAATTGCAAGATTCATCAACCACTCTTGCCAAGTAGTAAAAATTATGCTCATGTGTCTTTTTGTCCATTTATAATTGAGTGTTTCTAATGCTTGTTTTGTTTTCTTACAATCTCTGTTGGATCAGCCAAACTGTGTTGCCAAAATAATCTCAGTGAGGAACACAAAGAAGGTACCCCTTTACTCTATATCAATGCTGTCATATTGAAATGTTTGCTTCAACCCTTCTTTCCTTACAAATTTATGTGTATCTTGTAGATTAGACCAACTGTGTTTCAGCTTTATTAGAAAGTTGATGATTCTACAACAGTATATATATATAAAAAAACAATAGGATCAAATACTGCTTGTTGCAGCTTTGGAAGGCATGCACCAATGCTTTTAGAAGGTGTCTAGATTCATAGCTAGATATGCTTAAATTTGCGGACGGAGGGAGTAGAAGATTTGAACATGCATGCAATACATACTAAAACAAACAATAGCTACAAGATAAAGAACTTAGTTCATTTGTTGAAAAAAAATCTGTTCATCACGGCCTTATGAGTTTTAATCTCGGCCTTTGAGTTTGATCTATTATGAATGGACTACTATTATTATCATCTAATGTGTTCTTACTGTCGTCCAGGTAATATTCTTCGCCGAACGCCACATAAACCCGGGGGAGGAAATTACCTACGATTATCACTTCAACAGAGAAGATGAAGGCCAAAAAATCCCCTGCTTCTGTAGATCAAGAGGCTGCAGGAGATATCTGAACTAGCTAGTGTACTTCCATCGTATTGTCATGTATATTTGTCGTCCATTCAAGATTGCACTGTCTGTGCGCTGTGTGTGTATATCTACAAGCAGGGTCTTGCTATTCATCAAATTACCTGAATTTCCCTAATCTATCAATAAACAGCTGATATTTCTCTTGGTTAAGACGATCGTCAAATTGCTGCTTCTGATGTCATTTGGCAATGAACAACCGCGACATGGCCATCGTTGAAGGTCATCTCACTCTTGTCAGGCTGTGCACTTGCCATTGTTCAGATTTCGGTTGGTGCTTGCCTGCTTGGGATCTCTGGCTCTCTGCACACGGAGTAAACAGGCGGATTGTTTGGATGAGGAGGATTAGCGCGAGGATTTAATGTTCGATTCATGTGACCTAGAGGTTGATGAACACACCCGCAACATTGAGCTCCTGCCTAGGCTGCCGGATCGTCCTCCCATGGCTAAACTGATTGGCTCATCCCACTATCAGCTTTACTGATGCTAATATTATCAACATTATGGGTAAGGTCCTCTCAAAAAAAAAAAAACATTATGGGTAAGGTCAGCGTCTCCGACCCGTCAACGTGGACACCAGGAGGCTTGAAGAGGTATCAGAGTATGACACCAGAATCATCCACGTGTTTGATTTCTCCTACACGCCCGTCTACCATCTGCCAGTATTTCACCTATGCTTCAGGTGATAATGTGATATGACTAATTCCCTGCCTTTCTTTCTAGTACTTGTTTTCCTTTTGGGCAAACCTCTTCATGAATATGATAGTAAAACCTGATTCATTGCTCTGACTGCTGATATTTACACATGTGAGGCGAGTCAGCCACTAATGTCAGCTTAGTGCTACCTAGACTGCTAGTTGAGACAGCATTAGTGTGAGGCTAGGCATACTTTTACTCTTGATGCATTGAGTATGTTAAGGCTTCACTAAGCTTTCATACTAGTTATAGAGTATGGTTCTTGATCAACAAATCATGAAATGCAAGTCATAGGACATACAGCCCTGTTAAATGCAACTGAATATTGGATTTCATATTGCCTTTGCTTGTTTTGCTGGGTGCAGGTGTGAATGGAAACCTCAAACGACAAGGGATGTTCGATGTGCCATACCCTCCCATGCAGCAGGTTGGAAATAGGCCATTGCAACTGGATGCTGGCAGAGGTTTGGAAACTGAAGACGGGGATATTATGGTCTTGGGGTAGTTCTGTAGTTTGGAGTGAAACTTTGGACTTGGATCAGTAGTCCTACGTTTTGGAGTTGAAACTAGTTAGGGGTTCAGTACATGAATGTGTTAGACAGTTTAGAGGTGTTGATGTTTCATGTTGTTTGGCATTTTTGCACGACTGCATGTCTACTTTTTAGATTTTGAGCTTATCAAAGCTGTACTTATTTGATAAGCCAACTACTGACCTAGACACCTAGTAGTCAGCTGCGTGTATGATATTATTTGGGCACTAATCGATTGTTTAGCAATGTGACTATGTGATTATCAGTCTCTCTAGAGCCTATTGTTGTACAGTACTACATCGTATATATTTGTACTATCTAATTCTGTTCCAGGAGCAGAGGGGAAAAAGGCTTTCTGTTGTTCATTTGTACACTCTGTAACTCTGTTTCAGGTACAGAGGAGAGAGCTCCATGTTCCATTTTCATGTAACCAGAAAACAGATTTTTACATTCGCCATGCCTGCTCAAAATGATCTAACACCACCGAGAAACTTTACAAAGACAACCACATACACCAACGGTCCTTGCATAAAGATTTTTCATCTAGCAAGGCTTCATTCACAATTCATAGAAAATTCATAATTATGCTGCTAGTTTCTTACATCATAAAACAACTTAGGTCCAATATCACAATTGAACCATGTAGTACAATATACCAATAACATGGAGGTAAAACATCAAAGAAATTTCCAACACAAAAGACCAATTACATTCGCTTGTAGTATCAATCATAGGTTGGATTCAGGAAAGGATTCTTCTCATCATAGAACGGGTTCGTGAAATGTTGACTGCCGCTAAGACTGTCATGAACATTACCCTTCACTGACCCCTGAGGCTGAGAGAATGCCCTCGGATTGAAATTCTCGTCATGGTTGTCTCCAAAAGCAACCCAACCGTCGGCACCGGTGATGTCCCTCTGCTTCTCCATCTCTTCGACATGCTCCTTGAACTCTTTCTTCGCAGCGTTGATCACATTGTCCCCGTGTTCATCACACCATGCCCTGCAAAAACAGATACTATCATCTCAGAATTTCCGAACCATCTTATTGTTAATCTGAATGGTGACTGAATTGTGAGGTTTTCAGTACTTTGGGAAGAAAGTCTTGAGGTCAGATTTGTCCACTGGAAGCCTTGTTGAGATGGCTTCAATTTGCTGATCCCTACATGATGCCAAGAACAGGCAGACACATCCACACACTTCAAACAACAGTGGTTTATCAAAAATTACATTCACAAACAGAAAAACAGAAACTTACGAAAAGTTCAAATTTCGGTTGGTAGATGATAACTCAGCCTGAATCCTCGAAAGTTCTTTCTTTGTGTTCTCCACCAAAACCTTCAGTAAGTTCAGATAAAAAAATCTCAGTTCAGTTGTGCAAATCTGAAACAAGATCAATGGGCAGCAATAGCACATTGTTTGCTGCTAATTTGTTCATCGAAACTAAACACGATGAACAACACATCAACCACTCTGCCATACCTTATCATTCGCCAAATCAGAAGCAGAATCATCGTCACCAGTGGTCATATGCAGCTTCTTCTTTGCCCTCTTTGCATCCTTGCCAATAGCAGGGCTCGCCTCAAGCCGGCATTCACTATACGAAGATCGCGGCGGCGCGGCACACTCCGGCCGCTCACCGCCGGCCGCCGCCTCATCGCTGCCCGCCGCCTTCTTCCACTTTTTGAGGCCATCGAATCCCCATGAGCTCTTCTTCTTGCCCTTCACCGCATCCTTCTCCTCTGCTACTCCTTCCATGGCCGCCGCAGCCGCAGGCTCCTTGTTCTCACTGTGGAACATTGCAGTCAAGTGCCTCCTCTTCCCTACCTTCTCGGCCTTCGCGGAGGGGATCGATTCCGACGGCAAGCTCTCAGCCATGAGGACGGATGCGCTCTTGCTGCTGCTGTTCTGGTCGACTTGGGCTAATGGTGCCCTGTTCGCGTCGTGCTGCTCCTTCTTGCCTCTGCTCTTCCATGGCGGCACGAACGCCTTGTGCTTCGAAGGCTTGTCGGAAGCCGGCGCGGTGGGGGGTGGGTCCCGGAGGTCGATCTCCGACCACTCCTCCACGGCCGACGACGAAGATGTCGCCGCCGCGACACCACCGTCGTCTCCGACGTCCGCGTCGGGGCATTCGACCACGACGCCGAACGCCGCGAGGCGCTCCGCGAGTGGCCTCTTGGTTGAGTTGTACTCCGCCGCCGAGATGCACTTGGCGTACAAGAGCTCCTGCAATGCAAATCAAGTGTTCGATCAATTGCTTACATGGAATCGGATGCATAAATTCTCTCAAAGTGAATCAACCGAAGTGAGGCACAAGACGAATCGATCAACCAACCAAGCAACTAACAAACCTGGAGGAAGAGGAGCTTGTCGCGGAGGATGGCAGGCGGATCGGGATGAGCAGGCGGGAGCGGGGCGGCGGCGAGCGCGGCGAGCATGTCGGCGCGGAAGGCGTCGACGTCGGAGGCCGGGACGATGCCCTCGCGGTGGAGAGCGGAGAGATGGAGAATCCGGTGGAAGGACTCCTGCTGCCACTTGATCGCGTCGGCGTGGCGGCGCGCGGCGGCCTGGTCGGCGGTGAGGCGGCGGCCGGACCGGAACGATCCGAAGGGGAGGATGGACTTGCACAGCGTCGCGATCGTGTCCTGCAGGCCCGAGTAGTACGTCGGCGTGTACGTGTACCCCATCTTCGCCGTCGCCGGCGGCGAGCTCTGCTGCTGATCTGATCTGATCTGATCTGATCTCGTCGACTCCGGCGAGGTGAGGAGAGAAATGGAGCGTGAGAGAGAGAGAGAGAGATGGTGAGAGAATTTGGGGAAGGGTAACGGGGTTTTGTTTGGCTCGGCCTCGGCGCGGCTCAACGGTTGGAAGAACTAGCCGTTGAGGGGAAATCTGCAGGTGGGGCCCACCGGCTCGCCACGAGGTCAAGAACAAGAAGCTTCTACGACTACGATAGCGAGATGGTGCTACAGGTCGATCTGAGCCGTCTATGGATGATCCAATGGTCAGGAGACATCGTGTTACCAGACATGAGAGTATCGGGTATCATCAGGTAACAGATGAATTACAGGTAACAACGCAATAAAAATAATAATAGTACACCTCATGACAATTCAGAGCAAGCGTGATGAGGGGGCTGCAATACGATCAGTGAGCATTCAGGAAATTGGTACTAATGCGCTGATGTAATCAGATGACTACGAGTGAGCTCAGTAATTTTTTTCTCGAATAGAATAGCAGTTCTCATTAGAGCATTGAGCCACTGAATAGCTGAATTCCACTTCCTGGATATGTTTTTATGAAATTTCTTACTAAACTGTAGTACTAAACATGTAGCAGTCCATGAGTAAATCTAGATGTTGTAACTTTAAATTGAATAGAGATTATTGTTAGTGCGAAAAATTTAGAATGTGTAGCAGCATTGTACTTTCTCCGTCCTTAAATATTTATCGCCGTTGACTTTTTGACACAATTTGATAGTTTATTTTATTCAAAAAATTTACACAATTATTAATTTTTTTCCTATCATTTGATGTAGCTAGCTAACTAGAAGGAATTGGAAGCAATGAGTAGGGCAGGTGAGCTACTTGTCGGCTCTTGATTATGATTTCCTCCTGAGATTTTGAATTTTTTAAGTTTGTGTACATCCCCAAATGTGTTTTATCTTCTCTAAAGTATATGATTCAGTTGAAGTTATGTCAAAAGACCATAACTTACAATAGAAGTTGATTGAGTTAGAGTTCTTTCTAAAGACACATATGTGCTCGGTGATTTTTGTGCTTTCTTTTTTTCTGGTTGTTAATGGATGTTAAGGAGTGTTAGCTTCCAAGGTAAAAGATTTCGATCTGTAGTATGCAGTGTCATTTAATTAGCATGATCAGTCTCAGTTCTTTTTCATGTTTTTTTTCGTGTTCTGGATTTTTTTGGTTCATGTTCTGAAGGGTTTTGCTGAACAGAGCATTCCAGTGGACGTAACCTTACACGCTACTCCAGCTACGTGCTCACCCCCTATATCAAAGACCAAAGAGACCCACCAAAAAAAAAAACTTCGCTGACAGCTACATCAAAACAATTTTCACTGTATTAACATGCACATTCCTGGTACACATCAAAACAAATCATTTTCCATCATACGACGCGCGGCGTCACGCCGCGCGAATCACCCTGGTAACCCTAAAATGTATGTGTAGGATGTCGTAGTTGAGTGCTAGCCGAGCTATATAACTCATCCTTCTCACCGAATGGCCGCCGCCGCCACCCATCCCCGCCTGTGTCGCTCCAACCATAGCCGAGCTGGCCTACAATCCGTTTCGATCAAAATCATCTTTTTTTACGCCCGGCCTGATCCGATTCAAACACCTCCGATGAAATCGATTTAGTCCCCCAACTTGTCTGATTGATTGATATACGAGGGAGGGGATTGCTAAGATCAATTTGGATCTCTTCTCCGACTCCGACTCCATCTTCACTGCTCGGGTCTATTAATTTAAGCTCTGACTTAAGGGCGCAGATAGAGAGAGGGAGGATTCGTATCCTCTAACATTAGCGCATTAATGTCACCGTGACATTTTTTTCATCTGAGCCATCTGTTTTTAAATTAACGGTAATGAATTAGTGTCAGTTACAGAACTATATAAGTAATAGTTTTGATTAATTATAATTTAGTTAATCCATGTCGGTTGATTTAGGAATGGATGGTATGGATGAAAAGAATGTCACCGTAATATTATTAAGCAATGTCAGAAGATACGAATCCAGAGAGGGAAAGGTCGCCGGGAGAAGAAGGTCGCCATGGTGGCTACCACCTTCCCCTACCGATGGACTAGAACCAAGCACCTCACTATTTCCCCACCCACCCACGGCGCCGGCCACCTACCTCCTCCATGGATCCTCCTCGACGTTCGAGCCTACATCGCCGACCGCCAAAACGCCACCACCGCCTACTAAAACCTCAGCAACGGCAATCAAATCCAGATCACCATCTGCATCGCGCCGCCGCCGCTGGTCTCCTACATCTGCGCCTGGTCTCCTGGCAACGACCCCGCCAACATCTTCGCCAAGGAGCCGTACGTCGGTAGCGTCAACGCCGACCTCCTCTTCCTCCGCTAGTCCGCGTCTACAGCGACAACGTCTACGACTTCGCCTTCCATGCCGCCCGCCGCCGCCCTCGACGGCGTCGAGGAGTACATGTCTCTGCTCGACAACATTGCCGTCTTCCATCGTGACGACGACGATGGCGATGGCGGATTCAACGTCTGCACTCTTGCTCGTGATATCCTCATCTTTACACCTGGCCGCTTCAAGCTCTGCCTCTGACTCCGTTACTACCAAATGGAGCCACCACACCATATTTCTTTGGCAGCTTCGAAATATTGGGCGGATTGACTTAACCACCGTCCTCCATTTCACGGAGAAGGTAATTGCTCTTGATGAACAACAAGTAGTGGCCTTTATTGATCCATGGCGTGGCATGATCATCTGCAATGTGCGGGACGTGGTCGCTTGCAAAACTCCTCCTGCAAGTTACCTGCCACTGCCTTCAGAGCTCATCAACAATGACAGGAGCTATAGCTCATCGTTTTCCCGGGACATTGCCATCGTCAATGGCAATCTCACTGTTGTTAGACTGCGTCGTTGCTTCGATTCTGACACCGATTGCTGGTCCTGGGATCTGTCCACGTGGAGCAAGCCGGTGGCTCGTCTCGACGACAGTGACGAGGCCTGGAACAAGGGATCCATGGTTGACTCCGATGAAATCTTGGTTGACCGCAAAACCGGCAACGTTGACCTCTTGCCTAAGCTGGAGGTTCGCCCGGCCATGGCGAGGCTGCAGGTAGCTAATCCCACTCTTAGCTTGACGGATGCTAATGTTATCTACGTCATGGGCAAGGTCGACGTCTCCGATGAGAAGGCGGTTGTGTTGACCGTTGACATTGCCACCAAGAGGCTTCAAACGGTGTCTGTGTATGACGCCGAAAGAATCATCGAGAATTTGATTATGCCTAAACACAGTCTACAGTCTCCCAATATTTCACTACAGCTTCAGGTGATTAACTTATTTGATTATGCCTGTTTTTCTATTTCTTGCTTTTCCTTTCGGGAAACCTTGTGATGAATATGATAATAAACCCGATTCAAAGTTGTGATTGCTGATATATATTTTAACACTTATACTAGCGTACAGCTATGACTATCCTGTTACGAATGGCGTGTAGATAAATCTTTTGATGATATTATGCAATTGAAGATTATTTTTAGGAAACATATAAACTGTGTAGATTTTTTAAATTTTTTTTTATCATAATAGCATATCAAGTCACGCACTCGTATAGTTGTGACCTATATTTCTATTTGTAATATCATATTGCCTTATTTGGATATATATACGCAGGTTTTAAGATACATGAATGTGACCATAACTATTGTCTATATTGAATTTTAACATGTCATAATTAATCAGCTTAGATATATTTGTTAAAAGACTATATATGTTTTCTAAAAAGATGCACAAAGTTTTGGAAGTGGTCCCTTACATTTTAATCCTAACTTTTCACTTACGCTAATTTTTTTGTTAGTGATATTTATTTTTGTATATTAAAATTTTCATATAAATAGTACTATACCGTTTACTATTTAATTTGTTAAATGATTGAATAAAAGCTTTGTAAATTTGTAGTAAAAGAATTGAACACATTTCTATTGTCCAATTTTGAATTTGAATTTTGAAACTTATTTTGAAATTTTTGCCTAATTGTTGGTCTTTATATTGAGCAATGCCCTATTATAGTATAACAAAATGACAGTTTTCCTAATAGGGCTATCTGTCTCATTGTTTCTCCGGTTGATTCTAATTGTCTTTCTTTTTTCTTTGCTCTCTTATCTCTCTTGCCCTAGAAAGCTCTAGGTCATCCCCATTTAAACGCTAATTGAAACTATGCCACTCTAATTTTGCAAAGTTAGAGTGGCATGGTTCCAATAACCCTTTAACTAATATATGAGATTTCCTTTACTATATTTCTCTCTCCCCCTAGAAAGCCTAGAATATCTTTTTACCGATGGCTAAGATTTGTTTCTCCTATTTTGTTTGTTTGTTAATCCAATGACTATTATTCATTGGATGACGTGGCTCATTCTTCTTTCATTTTAGGATTCTCTTTTCAATTAGAGTGATGTGGCTGCTACCTAGACTTGCTTACTGTAATTAGCATAAACATGCCTAGAATCTCGACCCATATAATTATTGTTCCAGATAAGCTGTAGCCAAATGCAAGTGCATATTGGATTTCAGATTGCCTTTATAGATCAACATTTTGCTGTGGGTGTACACTATATTAAGAACATGCACATAATTAAAAAACTTGGCATTTAAAAGAAATGGTGGAGAATGAAACAGAAACAAGTTTTTGAGCCCAAGAAAGTGGAGATAAAGAAATACCACATTTGGTGCTCTTGCATTCTTTGAACATTCGTGAATTAAATTGGTTGATACTCTCATAGGACTTGGCGTTTATATGGCTATTTGCTAACACATGTCTGCTTTAATTTGCTGTCTTGCTGGGTGCAGATCACCTGAAGCGACAAGGGGAATTCCATATGCAATTTCCTCACAAGTGGCAGTGCAAAATAATCAGTAGGAAGCCATTGCAACTGGATGCTGGATCGGATACGGAAAGTATAGATGAAACTGAAGACACGGATAATCCTATGGACTTGGATTAGGCATGTCCAATTTGGAGTGAAAATATTGGGCATGAATTAATTAGAGCTGATGAATTTCATGGCCCACTATGTATTTTGTTTTTGTGTATGACTGCATGTCTACATTTTAAGTTTGCCTTTGTTGCAGACCTAGAAGTAGCCTATATATATATTGAGTGTCCATGCGTTGCAATGAGTACAAACAATACATTACACAACTTCTCTAAGAAAGCACTTAATTTCCGGACATGATATAAATCCGAGAATGATAAAATAAACACCGAGAAACACATGAGGATAATATACTGAGAAAACCGTAAAATACAGCACATCAT